>NIWZ02000068.1:0-132675 GCA_002242745.2 Lecanicillium sp. LEC01
CCTACTCGCCCGCTCTCTTATGCGTATTCCCGTAAACGCCGCGGCATACCCGCATGCACCACTAACCGCACGTCTAGCACGTCTACGCCTAATCCTAACGCGTTTGTTATAATAATTAATGCCCCGTCTTCCCTCCACGCCCGCAACCGTTAGGTTTTGCCCTCTACTATACCCATCTTTGCGTAATAATGCCCACAACCTAACGCGGCTCCTAATCGCTCCACCCGTGCCGTCGAACCCGCGTATATAATAACTCTGCCGCTTATATGCCGATTTAACCACTACCGCACCACCTGGCAAACCTTCCTATCCTCTTCTTCTTCCTATTTACCCGGCGGCGCCGTTATCGTCTTAACTTGGTATATAATATTCCTTCTTATTATTAGCGAATGGAATATATGCGTGCGCCCTTTGGATAATCCTGCAACCCTAAAAAACGCCTCCTCGTCCGCTAGCGGCAATATTGCTATTAAAAACACCCGCTATATGCACTAATCCTTCAATATCGCCCCTAATTCTTATAACTTCAGCCGGAACTCGCTATCGCCGTCTAATAAAACGTGGTATTTGTCTACCACCACCCTATCTAACGCTTGCCGTCTCTATAACTAATTAACGTAATTACTAAACCCCTTTATTACCGCTAACTCCGGCGTTACGAATATAATTATCGCTAATTAGTTACCGCCTCGGCTTTACTAAATATGCGACTTGATTATACTCTTCGCGCACCACTTATATAAATCCTCTTATAATAATACTAATAGTATAACTATAATCGTCGTCCCTTCTAGTGAATAATACGCTAGTAATATAAATAACAAACTCTTCCCTATTCCTATCCCCGCGATCTATATAATCGGGCCCTCTCCCCGCATAATAGACCGGATTACCTTCTCTTACTACCCTTAGAATTCCGCCTTCTCGCCTATTATTATCCGCAACTGGCCTCTAATATTCACCTACTATAATTACGAAAAACGCCGGAAATATGCCTCCTCGCGCGCACTCTCGAACGGGTCTCTACGTCTTCGCTGCCCTGCCTCGGCGCCGCCGTAATCCTCTACTCCGAACCCCAAAAACCGGTGCTATTACCGGCTTATTACCCGGAATTAATCCCGCCGCGCCGCTATCCCGAAATTCCCTTACTATAATTCTCGCGCGTAAATCATGCCCGCAACGTGCGTGCTATATCCGGCTTGCAAATCCGCCGGGTTATCCTCGATATCGTCCTCGTCCTCCTCGCTAAAACCCTCTTCCTTAAACGCCTTATTTAAATACCGGTTAGAAATCGTAATCGCCATTTACCGCCACGCGCTTAATCCTACCTTAGTCTGCATTAACCGCTCGCTATGCCGCTATATTATCCTTCTAGCATGGTTAGATGTCTATTTACGCTCCTTAATCTAATTACTAAACCCTTCTATTACTCGAATGTCTTGCTTGTCCTCCCCCTTGCTACGCTTACCTTACTCCTCTTCCTCCTATATATAATATTCTCCTTCTTCTCGCTCCCGTCTCTCACGCTTATGCCTTTCCATTTCCCCCTCCTCCTCCATCCGGCTCACTACCTCATCTAACCACAAAAACGCGCTACAGTTATCCGCCCCCTTTACAATTCCTTACACTTACTACCAAAATGGTAATACTAACCACAAATACTATACTAATAATTCCCCCACTTTACGCGGTAAATATCGGTGTATTACCTTAGCCTCTCCGGTTTACTAGAACCCTTTATGGTATAATATTATGAAATATATTATCTAGTTATACGCTAAAATATTACGTATCCCCCCGTTAACCGTATTTATAAATCGGATCCCTAAAATCTCCGTCGAACGCGCTAGCCCTCCGCCTAGCATATGCATAATCACCCATAATCGCTCGCGGAACTACTCTACGCTACGGCCGTACCTTCGAACCGCTATATGCTTATATAGATTCGCCTCGTCTACTCCATCCGAAAACCACTCGCTTCTAAACTTCTCTAAACCTAAAACCCATTGTAAAACCCAATCCTTCCCCTTATCTAACCACGAATTCCGCTTATCCTCTAGAAATAAATATCCCACGCGGTCCTCGCTATAGTTATCCTCTATATTAGCCTACTTAATCTTTAGTAATCCTTCGATCCCCTCCCTTTCTACCTTCGCCAATTACGCTATTAACGTCCTTACCTCGTCTACTAATATATATAGCATTTATAATAACTAGTTCATCGTGAACTTAGCGTGCCGGTGCTAGATCCGCTCGCCTAGCTAATCGATTATACTACCCGCTAGTATATTAAACCGAATATGTATACCATATATCCTACTTTTATATATCTAATCTATTAGCGTTAGTAGCGCGCTACGCCTATCCGTCGTTTGCGTTATAAACCATTATACCCTATCCTAAACGATGGTGAAAATCGCCGCCGCCTCCTCCTATACATCATCTTCGCTCTTTGTCTTCTTTAACTCCGCCACTTCGTCTTCCCGCTACGTATATGATTAGTAAACGACTAACATGCGCGCCACCTTAATAACGGCTAAATAAATAGGTGTGTAATCCATAGCATTAACCCACCCTATGTTATCCCTTAACCCTAATACGGCTAATCCGCTAATAATAGCGCTATTATAATGGCTTTTTTTAAACTAGTGGTCTAATAACGACACCATTAACTCTACCGCGAAACGATCTATTCGCTCCTCCGCTACTAGCCTCCGGCTTACATCTTCGGCCACCGCCACGGCTACGTCCGCAAACCTATCATATGCCTTGGTCTACCTCTTTATTAATCGGTACGGCGGCTTATCGCTCTTCTCACCCATTTGCATTTAGTATAAAATACATATTAATTAGCGCTATACGTCTTTATATCTCACCCACAAATCTTCTTCTATCCGGTTATTAAATAGCCAGTTCGGTTTAACATATACCTCTTTACGCTAAACTTCGAACAACGCCGGCGAACCGACCTTAGTTACCACGGCCGTCGCGCGCGCCTTATCCATCACTTAGTTAAAACTCTCCCACATTTACTATAGTATAATTTCGTCCTCTTAGATCTAATCCCTCGTCCGGCGTAACATTGCCGGATCTAGCTTTTCTAAATACTACGCCTAACTAACGCGGTTTAACTATGCGTTCAACTCGTTCTTATCGTCGGCAACCTTAATCAAATCTTCGCGCCGTGTCTCGAATCGCTCGACTTAGTTGCTATATATTCTCTTAATTCGCTCGATTATATCTTCGGCCGCGCTTAAATACACCCCTACCTTCTCTACGGCTTAACTAACCTTAAACCACCCACTAGTAATACGCGACTTAAAAAATCGCTAATATCTAACTCCCGTCGTCTATAGATATTCTCGGAACCCTTTCTCTCTTATTACCGTGACCGAACCCTTCCTACGCTTACTAATCCATCCATGCTTCTTACGGCAATACGCCCGCATCCCATATTCCATATGGGTTATATAATCGCACGAATTATACTTATAATATAATCCATTATTTTCCAGCGGCGTAATAAATAGAATCGGGTCTATACTTAGCGGCGGAAAATTAAATCCGGATAAACCGTCCTAGTCTTATATAATATTTAGAATCGCATAAATCTTATTAGCGATGTTTTTTCTATCCCCTAGCCGAATAGATATATACCACTCCTTTAAATAGCTAACTACCTCCTTAGCCACGCATACAAATCGACATAACTTATATACTATAATAGAATACTCCTATATATAGACGAACGGTTCCATCCCGACTCTAAATGTTATTAACTATAGTGCTATATATGCGTCTATATAATAACGGGGCTATATGGGCCATATGCCTTTAAATATTGCTTATAATCGCCCCTGCACTCCTTAATACTCGCTCTATGGCACTCCTAAGTCCTGAAACAATCTGCTAGGTTGAACGGCGTCGTTAAATAAAACCACTCTACGCGCTTAGACGTGACGGCCCGGTCCGTGGCGTTTCGGCTGACACCCTACTGGCTCGCCACTGCTGGTACCCTGCGGTCGGCGCCCCGTCATTTGTTTTTAGGCTAATTAACATTAGATTATTTCGCCCCTAATTATTAAGACTTGTCTAGCTTAGAAATTATCTAATTTAAATCACCGGTCTCTGCGCTATATTTTCCGGCACTTTTGAACTTCTAATCGCATCGCCTTTGTACATTTTGTTCTAACCCCGAATCGTATAAAATCTACCCCATGTCTTCCAAAGCGGGTCCCCATTTTGTGTGGGAACATTTCCAAAACCATACTACATTTTGCCATTCAGCTATGATAGAATATAACTGATAGTAGTAGCTTACGGCCGCTCGAAGGAGTGAAAGAAGGTTTCTTAGATCACACCGGGTATATAAATAGGTACTCTAAAATCGGGCCAGGGTTATAGAAGAGCATCTTTACTATTCTTTATACGGCGGAAGAGATATGGCTTCGTATATAAGCATCCGCACGCCCCTAGGTGTAAGACTAATCCTCGCACGCCACACGGTAAGCGGAGGGACTAATAAGTTATACGCCGTAGGCTTCCACTCGCGCTTATCTTTATCTACCATTATAGTAGAATGTCCGCGGAGGCTTGCTTAATTTCTAGGTTTGCGATGGACGTTAAACTCACCAGAGCTATATCCACCGGAACGGTTAAAAATCCAGAGTTCCATCATACATGGCCCTATATAACGTAATCGTTGGAGCCTGCCGTTAATCCCTTGCACGAGCCGTGTAAAAGGATGGAGTGAGAATCTTCTCCTACTATATAGCATAACCATATCGTAAGCCGTATAAGTAAGACGCTAGACACGGCTATAATAATAGCCCGTGCTACTAGTCTAGTGTCGCTACCTAATGCGTATTAATCGGGATGCCGCAACCTCGCTAGGCCACTATTACTATAGCCATTAATAAATAGTCCACTAAGATGGCTACTAAACTTCCCCGCATAGGTATACGGGGCGGTATATAAACCTTTTTAAATATTATATATAATAAGTGTTTACTCTTATCCTCTAGGTATGCTAAATAGGTATAGTATTAGCTATAGGGGATTTCCGTTTACTATAGATAGTCTCGTTAAGGCGCAAAGTTTAGACGCTTAGTTTAGCATAGCAGATTATAAGTAGAGTATGTAGAGAGTTTAAGATTTAAAAAAACTATAATTTATATACTACTTCGACCGTTAAGCAGCTTGCCATGTCCGACTGTGCACTTACCTAGTAACTACATCCACGCTTCCCTTTACTAACTCTTTATTAGGCGCATTCGTCGATTATAGGGAGATAAGGCGTGTTATTTTCTTAATAAAGATATTAAAAAGTCTCTAAACGTGGTATTCCTAGACAGCCGCTACACCCGTGTAGATATAGATAATAAAGTTAGCGTCGACGGTAGTACTGGTGATGTAGAACTCTCCGTCCTTATTAATGCTTATGTATAAGGCCTTAGTTAGGGCATTCGAATGGTCCCGGGATATACCTTTGACTTGGAAGGACATAAGAGCAAATCGGGCGGCCGCGAATATAGCGAATAAGTTAAAGCGGTCATTTAACCGAGATTCTAGACGTTCTACTAATATAATACCCTTTTATAAATGCTCTTATAGTCCGTGGATGCTATAATTCCGTAGCACAAACCAAAGTTTGAGGGATCGAAAGCGGCTAAATGCAAGGTTAGGCTCATGGTCTAGAATACTACGCAGGCATTCCGCAATAATCGTCGTCACCTCGCTTCCCTTTCCATTAGTAATTATACTTAATACGTCCCTTTGCGTTGGAGGATTCCCGTTTTGGAGAACCTCCAAACTCTATAGGGTAGGTTAATATTGGCATCCTCCTAAAGACATAGCTCCACTTTTGCTAAATTAGGTTAGCTAAAACAAAATTTACCCACCACCCGTCTGCCCGTGACCCCTATCCTAAGCACCGGATCCGCCCTAACTATTGCTCCGCCTGGTTGTTGTCTAATGGAGGCGCCGTCGGCTTGCTAGATGGCTATGGCGTCTAAGATAGTCAAATACTTAATCGGATGCTTATTGCTATAGGCTCGGCATGGTAAAAGATCTGCCTGCGCCTTTATAAGCGTGTCGGGGCCAGACGAGGCCGTGTGCCCGGCCGTGGGGTGACAGAGTGGTTGCGCTTGGCGGCCAGCCTGCGTAGCGTTGTTCCTTATGCTTCTAGCCCCTGCTAGGGGCTACTAAGGAGTGCACCGCACTGGCCGCAGAACTAGGCACACGCTTTCGTCCTCTGGTGAACGCTGCAGCAACCTGGCACCGCCCGTTCATGCAGCTCATTTAATTACAGCCTTTCTTGAGCTACATCCGCAGGAAACGCCAAATCAATGCGTGGTCGTCCTCGACGGTTGCTAGAAGACACGGTTATACTGTCTTTTTGGGGGGGTTTCAAAACCTCCTATAGTGACTGTTGTTGAGAGGTAAAGCCCTTTTATGAAGTGGCTATATTGCCTAATCGCATTTGCATTTGCTTCCTAGCACATGCTGGTTTTCTACTATAATGATTAATCTTTAGCGCAGTCCTAAAATAATGTCGCAGCCGTTCTCAGCTACTGGTCAAATACACACGCCACTTCGCCAGCTA
Organism: Lecanicillium sp. LEC01; assembly: GCA_002242745.2. NCBI lineage: Eukaryota > Fungi > Ascomycota > Sordariomycetes > Hypocreales > Cordycipitaceae > Lecanicillium > Lecanicillium sp. LEC01. Next base: position 6,605 of record NIWZ02000068.1, read on the forward strand.
CCCTCTACCCTAGACCACTTATACCCATTCCGCCGGGAACAGTTTCGTACTCCTCTAAGTATCACTTTCTGCGCTAATAAAGCATTACCACGTTTTGAGACTCTCCTCGCCTGTATTCTACACCATTCCCCCCGTCTATAAGGCCTTATTCGCTCAGCAAGGCGTAAGGCGCGTTAGGCGCCCGTCGTCTTACCCCGCAAGAGCGGCCTTATACGGCCAGCCAACGGCGTGTTACACTTTCACCGAGTTGCTATACTGCCTACGGCGCGAACCATGAGGGCACTAGTGCTATGTCGTCTTGATTTGTGCCTTCTTGTAGACTTTGCAAACTCTAAACTTTAGCATAACTTTCTTAATCGTTAGCGCAACGCACAGCCGCCATGCCTTCACAAGCCGTGAATAAGCCGCCTCCGTAGGCAAACGAAGCCGACCCTACGCCTATAATCGATGTATAGGTTTTTCGCGCCTTCGTGAATAGCGATAACTTCCCTAATATATAGAACTTGTATAAGGAGAAAGAAAATCTTAAGAAAAGAATCGCCGCCCTAGCTACCACAAACGACACTAACCGGGAAAGCCTGACAGATCTTACATAGGAACTCCGCGAGGTGAAGAGCCAACATAATTACCACATCGAGACAAAGGAAGCCGTAGAGAAGGGCCTTCGCGCCGAGAAAGCTGCTTCGGATCAACTGCGCCGCGACGTTAAGGAGCTTAATGGTAGAGTTTAGGCCTAGCTTAACGCGGTGAAAAAGAAAGATCTAGAGATCTCCTACCTACGAAACGACCTTAACTAGAAAGCAGAATATCTCGGTAGGGAGAAAGAAGCCACTAATCGCCTTAATAAAGAAGTGCAGGTAACCCAGAGCCAGCTTTACAATAGCTTCGAGGAGCTCTACCACGCGAACGCGGCTCTAGCCTCCGTCTAGTTATTCGTTATTAACCTCGGCGCACTTATAGATAGGAAAATTCAGATGTATATACTACCGGAACCTCTTCGCCGTAGCCGTCCTGCCTCCCCTATCTTAAGACTAACGGCATAAAAACAGCTAGGAAGCTTTAGCAGGTACTTTCCGCAAAGCGCTAGATTTCTTCCAGTTTACTCTCTACTGCGATATAGACGAAGACCTCTTCGTAGCCGGCTGTATATATAACCGCTCGCTTCCCTTACTAGCGTCTAATACTCACATAGCGAAGTAGATAAGAGCTATCGCCGGCCTTATAGTCTACGGAAAGGCCCTCGATAATCACGTATTTAGAGCCACATACGTCACGGGTAGTAAAGATAATAGCCTAGATAGGGTATTATAGCGCCTAGCTAGCCAGAACCCACGCTAGGAAGCCTATCTTCGTGCGGTTTTACTAAAGGTTCTACTAGAGGACCAATAGCGTAGCCGAGAACGCAGCATTAAGCAGGCTATTTAGCAGGTTTCGGCCGCTATAGGTAAATAGTCCTAAGATGTAGACTCGTTTAAGTCTAGCCTATAGTCCATCTGCTTAGAAGCTAGCAATAGCTAGCAGCTAGTACTCGAGGTAGAGGATAGGATTATACCCGAATTCACCGTAGAGGTGGGCTTGGAATAGCAGCAGCTACCCACAATATAGGCCTTAGCTTCCTCTCGCGCAGTCTCGACCGGTTAGGCTAAGGCGCAAGTGAGGCCATAGAAGCGGCAGGCTAGTCCGGCTCCTAAGACAACCCAGGGTGCATTAACTAGGAATAAGGTGGCTAACGTCGTATGGCCGGCGTTTCTAGCGGCTGCATCTTATGCCGCGGATGACGCGCCCGATGACCCTCCCGTCGTCCCGGTCCACCGGGGTTACGTCTTAACAAAGGCGCAGGTATAGGATGTAGAGGAAGAAATCTCTAGGGAGGAGTCGACATATAGGCTCGCGCGGCAGGGTATAAGACGCACTCAACTTAGTGACCTAAAAAAAAGACGAAATTCCGCCGGCTTCCTCTCCACTTAGGGCTCGGCTAGCTCCGGCGGCAAGTAAGAACGCTTATACCGTAGTTAGACATCAGCTTTCGTAGTTATAATAGCGCGGAGCTAGAGGTAGTAGGAAGAATCGCTACTTAGTATAGTAGTATAAAGAGGTTTTAGCTTAATAGAGGGCTAGCTACTAAAGCTTAATGTACTACTCTCGCTCTTATCCTCGGTCGTCTTATCGCCTGTGTTGCTAGTGTCCACCTCTATAGTATTAGCATTATCTCTATAAGTGCGGGTTTGCGGAGGCTCCGCTTGGTTTAAGAATTGTAGTAGTAAACTATCGCTTCCCACGTCCTCGTGCTAACCCTTTACCTCCTTAAGTAGGTCTAGTTTAGTACTTAAAAGACAGCTTCTGTTTACTCCGTTCTTAAGCAAGCTGTCTATAATGTCGGTCTAACCCTTTAGTCGACGTAGCTTAACCCTAGCTTCCTTAAACTCTGCACCGCCTAGTTGCGGTATTGCGTTGACTGCTGCCCGGCTCTTGTTAGGAAACGAAGCACCTGCTTAGTTGGTAAGATGATGGTTGGTATAGCTTCCCCTAATGTGCTAGTACATTCTATAGGGACCTCCTATAGCCGAAGAGCGGAAGACTTAGAGTTATTAAAGTTCCAATAAGCGACCGGCGACGTGGCGTCTTCTCTAGTTAGACGGCACGGCGTAGTAAGGCGAAGAAGGTTAGACTAGCATGTCGTTAAGTCGCCGGCCAGGCGGAGCACAACGTCCGCCTATAGACGGGCTACCTAGCTCGTCGTGGTAGAGAGCTCGCGTATTACGCGGAAGCTGTTGACTAGGAACGAGTTTCGTAAGTAGAGTTCCCTATGTAGCTTCTTGTCCCGCATCGATGGAGGGAACTGTGGTTCCGTTACCTAGACAAATCCGCGTAAGTAACGGCGCCCTACTAGCCATGTTACTAGCATAGTCGCCTCACTTACCTTATATGTATCTGCCTTATAGCGGAATGGGTTGATAATGGGAGCCTAAAACTGTATTTTAAAGAAGGTTAGGAGGTGGTTGTGTTTGTAATTTGCGCCGTGACTAGTATTAACCTCCTTTAAGCTGTCTGGGTTAAAGGTTACCATAATATATCGGCTAATGCGGTTACGAAGCATGTCCCTAAAAGGAGCGGCGTCCGTATGGCGGGCGTTATTATATACCTCGCCTAGCCGCTTGTATAGTGTGCGGAAAGTATTCCTCGCCTAGGTGACATCTCCGCTTGTGTTAAAAAGCGTGTCGAATACCACCCTGCTCTAAACTACCTCTTTTGGTCGTCTTTTCGCCATCTAGACCGGTATGCCGGCTAGTAGATCTAGGTCGGCGTCTAGCTTTGCAAGGTCCTTGCGAATAGCCTAAGCCTCGTTGTATATGTCTAGTAATGCGTGCGATATTAGCATCTGCCCTGTTGGCTTCTGGAGCCCTTCTATGGCGGCTACTAGGGAATAGGGGCCTTTTGGATACGCGCTACGTACTTGTGTATTAGAACCGTACGCGTTTAGCCAGTACACTCTAAGCTTGGCCAGTAGGTGTAGGCCATACTCCCTTATAACCTCTTGCGCTGCTATTTGTGCTGCCGTCTTCTCGTTAGAGACGGCCATGTGTAGGCTCGCCTTGTTATGCTGGCGTATATACGCCGCTCGCCCGAGCAGGTCTTCGATAAGGTACGCGGTAGAGGCATTACTATGCGCAAACGCTCTAATATTAGATTACGCGGCCTACTCTAGGTGTTATGGATTACGAGGTATATAGAGCTATAGTAGGTTAGGTATCGCCAGGTGGCCACGCATCTAGTCTATTTAGTTGAGCTAGAGCTAGAGCAGTCCTTTAGTCTAGATCATAGCACTAAGGCTGAGGCTACGCCGCGTATCCGCTATACGTCGACCGTCTTTTTTATATCGAAACTACTACTCGCTTTCCTATATCTATTTATCGGAGAACCAATTTCTCTCGCTATTAAGGCATAAAACGAGGAGCTAAAGAAAAAGCCGTGCTATATAATAGTAGACGAGAGAACGGCCGCCTTATTTCGCCGGATTAGGCTTGGTCTCGCTTGCGTCGGCTATGCTATTAGTAAATAGGATATAGTTCAGAGGCTTCATAAATCAATACGCGAGCGTGTAGATAAACTCGTTTACATCGCTTAAGGCGAGTATCTAGTAGGGGAAATATTAAGTGTCCTAGAGCGGAAGGAGTTACCCGCCGACGGCTATAGTAAGTGGGTTTTAGCTGCGGCTATTAGCCTCGCAGTTGCGTACGAACTCGCCCCTGTTGAGCATTACGAGAATAACATTAAGCCGGAAAGTGACTTCTTTTTGTGCTATATAGCCGTTGGTGGGTTTCTAGTGATTAGCGATGGCCCGTAGATGGCGCTTATTCGCTTCCTATGCTAACTTTAGCTTCCTCCGCTGCGGCGCGCCGTTTACGGCGCTGGCACTGTCGTGGCTGGCCGCGAAGACGTCGTAAATTATAGGATCCGTAAGCGCGAGGGCGGTAAGGTTAGCTGCCGTAAATAGCTGGTAGTCGCCCGAAAGGACGGTAAATCTTTCTTTATCGTAGTTATACGCCTTAGAGTGGTAGACACCGAGTTTAGTCGAATCCGGGTTTCCGGGATTAGCAGAGCTAGGCAAACGTCTAGAAATAGCTCGGGGTTTAGAGGCATAAGTGGCGGAATCGCGTAGGTGAAATGTGCGGAAGTACTCGGCTTAGAGTTATATATTAGGCGAGGCGGTAATAATCTGTTTATGGAAGTTTTCTAGGTAGCGCTTCTTCCACAGCAATATCACCGGCCTTTCTTCCCCGGCCTCGGACTATAGTATACTTGCCATATCCCGAAAGCCAATATCAATATAGCAAGAGCGGAAGTCGAGAAGTTCCGGATTTAGGGCACCTACGACCTAATATATAAACTTATTGAGAGTCGTTCCTAGTGTAGGCCTAGAAATAACGTTCTTTATATCGTGCACCTAGAATAGGAGTTTTCTCCATTCCTATTAGCGGATAACGTATCTATACTATAGGCGTTCCTATTATATAACGCGCTATGGTGGTTTAGTTTAGGATAAAAATAGTCGTAGCATTAATATAGGCTACTTAATAGAGTTAGTGGCTATAGACTTTGCTTTAAGGTGACTGCGAATGCTGTATTGTTGCCCTTTGTTGTTAAGGACCGACTATATCTAGCTAATTTGTGCCGCTACCTCCACGTTATCGGAAACGGACTCGATAGCATTAATTAACTTCATAATGTTATGTCTAGTTGGTAAGAAGATGGTTAGTCGGTAGGGCTTATCACGATGGGCAGTTGCCCGGGTAGGCAGTCTGAAAATGTCGTCCCCATCGGTTATATCCCCATATAGGTCCGAACATTCCCACGGTAACACATACGGCAGCTCATCCTTATATTCCTAACGCGGGCTAGCATGAATTATCAATCTATCTAACGCTTGTAGACATATGTTGTCTTTTTCGACGGGTGTATTCTCGCGTAAGTAATTAGAATGATAGATTATTTAAGTCTATAACTTCTCTAATATGTTGTAGTTGGCGTGAAACTCACTTAAGGCTATAATTGTCGAAGTATTGTCTACCGGCATGTTAGGTTGCCGGTGGGCATGATTCGGAACCCAGAGCCAAGGGAACTGAAAGTTGCTCTCCGGTGGCGAGAAGTACGGCGAATAGTATTGAACTTAAAAAAGGCTAGATGCTCTTTATGCTAGCAGCCACCACTATGGCTTGTCCTAACCTCTTTAGTTCGATCGCTATTAAAAGCGACGAGGATATACTTCCCGATTAATCCGCGAAATCGCTCATCAAATGACCCAATACGGTCCTATATCGTGCACTAAAAGCTTTTAAATCTCCGGTATAAGCTAAGAAACTCTAATCCGGTCTATATCGGAGTCGCTAAGCGATGGAAGAGATAGCTAAATATAAACGACGACCAGCTATCCTTAGGTGGTAAGTGCTTACGGGTTACTATCTAGTAAGGGAGCTCCTCTGGTATTATGGTGGCATCTATATCTAACTTTGCTGTAGTGTACGAGGACTATGCTTTAGAGTAGATCTTAAATACTATTTGGGCGCTTATAATAGTAGCTTTCTTGGCCTTGACTTCCTCTATAGCCTGCCGTAGCCTGTCTAGAGGCGTAGGTGGTATGTCGCTAACTGCTCTTACCTTATTCCACATTATTTATAGCTTTGCTAGTATATGTTTATGATAGGAATGTGTAATTTCTTCGGTGGCTAGTCTTATGGCCCTATTTGCCGACATCTCTCCCACGACGTCGTTGCCACTATTAAACTCACGGCGGGTTTCTTCTATCCACTGCTAAAGGAATAGCTTAACTGTGAGTTTGGTTATACTAAGCGACTGAATATTTTTCTACGAGGTAAGATATATCTAAAGTGGACTTCGAGGAATATAAAGTTTTCGCAGCGTTTTAATATTAAGGCGACTAGTGTACTAGTCGAAGCAGTTTCGTGGTATCCATAGCATTCCATTAGCGCATATGGCATCTTTAAGACCAAGGCCTTGCCTTTCCAAGAGTGAGGCATTTCCGTACGTCTTTTTGCATGCTTTAACTGTCTATTTCCGTTGCTAGATCCAATTATCGTAGGGAAGCTATTGCTCGCTGCTAAGGGCGTATATAAGAAGGCGATAGAAAAGCTAAGCGGTATAGAATGCGAGAAGGAGACGAATCGATGCCTTAGCACTGCCCTCCACTTACCGGCTAAGCGATGCCTCCTAAAATAAATGTTCGAGAGGAAGCATAAGGCGGGCGGCCTAGGCAAGAATAAGCTTATTTATATCTTTAGTGGGTACCACCTAAAATGGAAAATGTGTGGCTTTAGACTCTAACAACACATCCCAGGCATATCTTCCAATATGGGGATTACGGTATAGGTTAAAATAGCCACGATCTTATATTAGTAATATAGCATCGAGATATAACGTAATCTCCCTCCGAGCGCTATAATTTGCTAAAATCTACGACTTAGATATGGCTTAGATATGACGCTTGTTCGCCGCCTAAGCTCGGAGTAGCGACGCACGTGTGACTCTAGCCCTAGCTACTTAATAACCTTTGTGTTTTGCGGATTCGAGGTCCTAGATTAATACATCGGTAAGTGTAAGCAACGGCAAGTAGCTAGATCCAAAGGTTCTATAGTCGCTAAACATAACGGCAAAGAGCTCTTTATTACAATTATACGCTTTCGCACGGATTAAGCCAAGCTCGCGCGATTCGGGATGGCCAAGATTCACAGTCCGGGTAACCTTTGCCTTAGATAGGTAGGTCCCGATATTACGGAGAAGGAAGGATCGAAAATAGAACTTATTAAGAGGAACTTCCGATGCTATAGACAAATTCCAATATAGGTGATAGTGGCAAGCGCTCTTCTAAAGAACGGAATATGGTTCCTCCTTATTATTATTTTGCGGTGATGAGCTAGAAATAAAGTCTCTACTGCTAACATCTAACTAATAAGATGCTCCGTTAAGCCGGTCTAGGTAAAATGCTAATAGAACACTTTCTTAGAAGCGCTCTAGCGTCTTCTCTAAGGTATCTTAGGCAAAAGTGTTCTTTAAATTATGCGACTAAAACACTAACCGGGGACTCTCGAAGTATTTAACTGCGTCACCGCTCGTCGTTATTATCTTAAGTAAATTAGCGTGCCGGACCACCGCGTCCCAAAATGCAGGCAGGCTCTCCGCTAGTATCGTGTACTAGAGGCGAAAGCAACGGTTCTCGTTATTAGCCTTCCACCTACTATTACCGGGCTTCTCCTAGAACGACCTCGATTTGGCGTAGACAATATCATATGACTGGGGTATCTCCTATTGCGGCGGATTAGGAATAGTCTCATATACGGCCGGGATAATGATTTTATTGTAAAAATCTCTCTGTCGCTGCAAGGAAAGCGCGTTTTTAGTTGCCGTAGTCTGTGATTTAGAGCCCTTCGCGCCTTTGGGGAAAAATACAAAGGCAGAGAAGCGAACACTCCCAGTATTAAATGACCTAAGCTGAATGTGTCGTATTCTCGTAAGATTAAGTCTATAAGGCTAGATGATCTGTTCCGTAGAGAAGTTAACGGCGTTATGAGGTAGAAAGGCGAGTAGAAAATCATTGGGGCTTCGAAGAGCTGCAAGTATCGTTAGTGCTAATATTATACTATCGATATCCCATGTTCTTAACACAGGAATATGAGAACACGGTAACATAGATTGCGTCTTCTAAAACAATAGAGGTCTAGTAGGCTGGTTAGACAAGAAATTTTACTAGCTTAAAAAGAAAGAGGTCGGGTTATAAGAAGCACTATCTCCGAAGACAGTCTACCACGGCGGTAGATATTTCTATAGATGCTCCACCCTCTCCCTTAGGGTGTGCTCCGAGTTACTTCCATAACTTTCATCGTGATTTGCGCCTAAGAAAGCTATTAGTGTGTGCTAGAAGATAGTTATACTTATACTCATAATCGCATTAGATGTTAAAGAAGACGCGCAAAAATTTATCGTATAAGGTAGCAAGGCCTTCTAAGTAGTCCTAAGTACAGTCGCTCCCCGATTCCGTGCCCGTAAAAGCACGAATATATTCTCGAATTATTAGGCTATTTGAACTATTACGCGTATCTGCCGCTAAAGAACTCTCTATGCGTGAACCAGAAGAAGCACACCGTAGTCCCGCTTCCGGCGAAACTAGAGCATCTAGCTCTCTACGGAGCGGTATAGTATCGCCATTAGCAACCCCGGAAGAGTTCATAAAACAGTTAGAACCTAAATCGTCTACCTCGCAATTTAGCGATATAAATAAATCACTAAGCTCTCCATCTAACTGCTTATCGAAGGGACTATTATATATATTTATAGTTATTACTTTATAGCTCGTCTCGTCTTATATTATACTATAGAAGCTCCTAAGATTTATTAGTTTATGCCTTAGGTTGTTAGCCTTAATTTCGGGTAATTCGTCGCTATTATAAAGCTTATTACGCTCGTTGCTATAACTACCCTGCCTTAGTGGTATATTTATCGCCTCCGTCGACGGCTTGATATCTCGCCGCCCTAGACTATGCTACACTTCGAGAGCTAGACGACAAATTATTGCCGAAATTAGGCGAACTTAGTGTTTGCGCTTATTAATTACCTACCTACTATTTGCGATCCGCCTTAGGAAAGACCTAGATGGTGGTAGCTGCGTAAGGCCGGCGCCGTTCTTATAGGCGAGAATATAGCTAGCCACTTCATTATCATAGATATATTAGGTAATACTTTCTATATGGTTGCCCGACGCGCTTTAGATATAGTTAGGAGACGCCTCTACTAAAGTAGCGGTGAACACTAGCTATAACTAAAGAGCTCTCGGCGACTCCGTCTGTAGATACTGAACTATTCGAATCGTCGCGGCCTACCTCACTTCCTCCTTAATAGCCACCGCTTGTCGCTGTCTTAGGTTATGTCGTCGTTGCTTTAAACGAAGTCTTTCTCGGTCTTGTCGCTCGTTGCGTTCTTCGGCAGTTAGCTTACGGCGCGTTATTGGACGTTGTTAGTGTCGAGAGGAGCATTAATTTGGCCAGCATGGTGTCCGCATGGCATTAGTATCCTCTTTGCAAAGCTTACGCAGACTTAAAGCTAAGCAGACCTACCTTAAGGTCCGCAAGCCAGGATTGACAGGGATTGCGACCGAGGATTGACCAGGGCCAATAGGGGTGAGCAGGGATACCGACCGTGAATTACTTCGCGCATAATAGCCGCACCACTGCGTACCCTAAACTCACCTGCTTCTACGCGCAACAGTCGCTCAAAATAAATTATAAATAAATTAATAAATTGGTATGCTGCCTATCCTTACTAGCTACTATCGGGCGCCGACTTTTCTTTCTCATTACCATGCCATTTTTCTGTTGTGTTGTTAGCAAGTGCGTTTGACTATTTCCCAACCCGAGCCCAAAACGTACCTTTGATATATGATATAACGAAATCGCATGCCTTTTAAGCTGTATTACAAATCACAGCATTGGATAGTGCATTAATAGAGACTGCGTGAACGAAGCTGTGGCGCTAAAGTAGATAATCTTCACTGTCTTGGCGGGCGGAGAAGTCAGCTCTACTGCCACTTTAGATTGTACCCATGACGACGAAAGGCGCTATTGACAACCTAGCTAAACAACCAGAGCTAAATAAAGGCGACCCAAAATCTAAAAAAAAAAAATTTAATCTTGTTTATTGCTTAAGAGGAAGCTCAACTAACACCAGACGTGGCAATAGCAAATACTAAATTCACAATGACAACCGAATTGCCCACCCGTGTTAGTGGCGGTTGCCTCTGCGAAAAGATTCGCTACACAATTACCTTCCCCGAAGGCCACGATTTTCTACGCGGCGTACGTTTAACCCAACCATATTAGAAATAGCAAAGCTGACGCAAACACAGGTATCCACTTGCCAATGATTGCAGTGCCGAAAACAGTCTGGCTGTCTCATCTATCGTGCTCACAACGTCCCGCGCAGCAGCCTGGTATTCGACGCCCAATCTAGCCTCAAAGTATACAAGGCCACAGAGCCCAATTCTAGGGGTTTCTGTGATCAGTGCGGCAGCTTCGTCTTTTGGGCCGCGGATGCTGGGGACAAGATCAGCATATGCGTCGGCACCTTGGACGACGACGTGCTGCAAAAGTACGGCAAGGTGTTGACCTACGCGGAGAGACACCTATTCTGCGTCAATGACATTCCGGGCGTGACAGACCATCTTCCAGGAGCCAAGCATCAAGAGGGTGATGAATAGGATGGAATGGGAATTAAATTTAACCTTTTTATCTGCTATCGCTCTATTTCTTGTCTTTGGCGCGCGCGCCTAGCCTAGCCTAGCCTACTATCCCATTGCGTAGGATCTGTAGTACAGTTGGATTGGAATCGACTACAGACAGGGGGTAGAGTTGGATTTACGTGACCGGGGGTAGAGTTGGATAAATTGGCTGGCCCACTGCCAGCGCCGTCAGCCAATAGAATTACATAGATGTCATTATGCCACTTAACGCGAACGCGTGCCGGGCGCGTTTAGAGTAGGAATAAGGGGAAGCTTGTGGCGGAATTCATGTTGTATTGCCTTCTGCAATACTGCGATATGCAGTGGACGCATGGCTCTTCTAATGAACTCTATTGAACTGTTTATCCTTCTAAAGAGATACCGCTTAGTAGTGTGCCAAAAATGCGGGTTTACTGTGGTAGGCCGCGCAATGGTGACGGAGCCTGGGCCAAATACGCGAGCGCCACGCTCCCTGACAACCAGTACTATCGCATCACGCACTACAACGACGACGTACCCCAGATTCCGCCAACGGTGCTCGGTTACGTGCACCACGGGCCAGAGTATTTCCAAAGCAATGATGCTAATAACACAGCCGAGACCATGCTCAAGTGTGAGCTTGACTCTGCGGTAAGACAATGCTGCTATTGCTAGCCAAAACGAAGCTAATATTATGAAACGCACAGAAATACAGCGCTGGGCAGGATTTTGGATCTAACCCCATCAATAATGCACATGTCACATACAGCAACACGATTGTGGGCAGCTCTCTGATTGTGCCTGCTTGTGGCGCTATTTATCCCTTAATACTTTCTCTCAGCTATTACGGTCCATTCGGCCGCTTCTTCCCCCGGAATAAACATTGAGGTAAGTTGTTATTAAAGAAAGAAACCGGTGTACAGCTGGTAATTACGCTGACTCATGCTACGCTTGGCATAATATGATTAAATGGGGGCTGTTCCTCATTTCCAACACACTGAGCAAACTGCAAAGCCGTCCAGCAATGGGCTCTCACTTCAAAGAGGGCGCCGTGGAGCGGCAATATTCAGCTCAGCTGAACGGCGATGCTGGATTGTAGCATATGTGGCCTGCAGAGGCGCAAACGGGCTTTGCCAGCAGGGAGCTGCCGTGTACCGCACCCTCCAACTTGTACAGCAATTTGGCTACGTGACGCAACTTTGTAGTTTCAGCTGCGAAAACGCGTCACCTCTAACGACGCGGGCATCAACGCAGACACTATGCAAGCTTATCCCAAGATATATATCACCTATAACAAAGCCACAACTCCCTATAAGGTGAAGCCGGGAGAGTGTAGTTAATACTCATAATTACGCTCAACATCTAACCAAGCTACGCACAATGAAGCCCGGTCTTTTAACATGGCTCGTAACCGTCGCTGCGTTGCTGCACGTGGGATTCACCCAATGGAGATATCGTCGCCAAATGAACTGTACGGCAACAACGTCAATATAAACCTTGCCACTGTCATCCACCAAGGGTTCTTCTTGGCGCCTGAGACAGGAGACTATACATTCTCGTTTGGACAGGCAGATGACGTTGTGCTTCTCTGGCTGGGACAGACAGCGTACTCGGGGTGGACGAGGCAGAATGCGGATGTGGAACGGACGTACCTGGCTGCTGGAGGTGGCCAGACGCAGACGACTAAGACGCTTCAAAAGGGCCGGTATTATCCCATGAGGGTTGCGTGGGCAGATCAAGGCGGAGGGGTGGGCATGTCGCTGACGATTTCCGCTCCGGATGGTACCGTCCTCTCCAGCGACGACGGGGGCTACTTCCGAACCAAGGCATGCGATGGCTCGTATGGTGACTTCCCACTCTATGGTAGTTCATCAGCAGTGGTTGCTTGATGATTGGGGCACCTGAGGCGTGCATGTTAAGACGGGGCTGGAATCCTTGCACTGCCTCGAGATGGGAGGAGAAATGGACACCACTGGTTTACTAGAATTATTGCAGAGGGGACGGTGTGAATAATGTTGCCGAGTAATCTGACCCAGGGCAAGAGCCTGATACACCGTTTGTGACCCATCTAATCCGTTACGATGCCGGGGTGGTTTCGTCGAGTCACTCTGTCTATTGCTTATAAATAGATAGATAGACTATAGATTAGGTAGAAGAGGGATATTAAGAACTTATCTTTTACCTCGTTATTTTCACTACTCCAGTCGTGATATTTATTTGCGCTGTTCCCTAGCTATTCCAGCTAGTACACAGAGGCACGCTGCCGAAGGGAGCTCCTACTTCCAGCGTGCTACTGGTTAGAATTGCCCATCAGCACATTCCAACCAGAGGGGTCTAGCCAACCTCTTAACATAATGGGTAGTAGGCCCTGACCCATTCCTTTCTAATAACTATTCTGCTATATTATAATAAGAAGAATAGTTACTTTAAAATAGATTAAGGCCTCTTTCTAGCTAGGGATAGTATACTAAACACACCCTTCTATTCCTTCCTAGAATTATAGATAAGCCTATGGCGCATCCGCAGGGTACCCATTAGTGTCCTTTGCAGTATAGCCTCTGCCGCTGCTGCCTTTCTTCGCCCCGGGATATTTAGCTCCGTACTGATTAACAGATTTTCCGGGGGGCAGGTTTGGGCATGTTCCTAGAATGTCCACGGTGGGGCCGACGAGACTTAAAGCCTCTTTAAGAAGTTCGCCTGTGAATATCTTCTCCAGAGACGACGGGGCCTCGGCCTGTATATTTTGCTCGATAAAGCACGCAAGGCGGGCGGGATCTTTGAAATCCTCGAGCGAGTTCACTAGACCACCCGAGATATCTCCAAGGTCGACCCCGTCAAACGAGTTAACCTCGCCAGTGTTGCCTCCTACTTTACAGGTGGACGGGTAGGCAGCACACTGCGAGGCGACGCCGAGAAGGATATCGGCCAGAGTCCAGGGGTTCTTGTGGCTCCGGCGGTACCAGTTCTCGGGAATTCTGTCCTTTCCATACTCGTACTTGCGGGATCCGTCGGGCTGGAGGGTATAGGAGAAGAATTTGTCAAGAACACTGTGCTCCAAAAATCCACGAGGATTCTCCGCAGAATGATTTGCCATCAGTGCCCAGACAAAGGTGTGCGCGGCAGGCGTAAAGGCAACTCCTCCAAAGACGGGGGAGAAGTAGTTGGGGTTGTTAGCCTCCGAAAACATTTTGCGGTTGTGTTGATGCTCAGCCAACACAGGGGCGGTGATGAGTCCGTTTGCCCGCTTCTCCGAGAGGTCCAGAAGCTCCTGGTAAAATTTCGGATACGATGCGCAGTTAGAGTTATCTTCGAGCGCTAGAAAGTCGCCGCGGGTGATGGAGGCGTCGTTCTCTGACTTTGAGTGTCCGTCTAGTACACATCAGTTAGCTTAAGCCAAGGTCGGTGGAATTGATAGTATGTCTTACATGCGCAGATGCCGGTCGGTGTTCCAAGAAGAAGCCCAGCCAATGGGCCCAAGAGACTGACTTTGTCCGAGGCGTATCCAATGGACCACTTCTGAGAAAGAGGATCACCATCAAACAGGGTTGTAGTTTGCTGAAGAAATTGAGTGGCAGTTTGGTCGAGTCCGAACGCCTCCCAGAGTCCTTTATTGATTGTGGCATACGTAGCAATGCCGTCACGGGGAAGGTACCCATGGTTGGCCGCAGCATTCAAGCCGGGGCACGGTCCGCGAATATCACCTGGGCCAGGATCTCGGTATTCGTGCTCGCCGTGGACGTTAACCAGCTGCTCTTTGGCATCAAACTCATTGAAGAGAGCTTGGTTGGGGAGACCAGGGAACTCTGGGAACGGGAGAATTGGTGGAACGGCCTGTCGTTTGCCCGATTTCACTAGAGATGGGTGTAAGTCTCGGTCTGTCAAGTATGAAGACAGATGGCCATACAAGTATCCAAGCCTGGGAAGGCCAAGGTTGGGCCAACAAGGGCAAAGGCGGTGATGACATATTTCATGACTATGGGTATTCTTTGGTTATGAAAACAGCATATAGTAATAAAGGAAACCGAGCAAACACAGATAAAGAGACATTGGGAGATAAGTTTGTTATTATATACAAGTTCCCCAGCGTAGACTACTGTAACCCAAGGCATTCCGCCAATCGGCAGATGTTGATTTGCAAACCCCCGACCTCGCTTACGCCCGAGTGTCGGATTCGGATGAATGGAAGGCAATACCCCGCACATTTAGGAGAGTTACATCTGACCATGGAACCCCAGTATTATGCCTGATCGAATATAGGCGCGGATGAAGCGCAGAGCAAGCATAGAAGCGCACCGTAATTTTCACTTGTCCAGCCGGAGGCAAATTGATGGTCGGGAAAGCTTGGCACTATACCACGCTAGTAGATCAGCAAGGCAGGCTAATGCATCGAGCCCACAGAAAAATCAACTTCTGGCTGTATCTAGGCCACCAGCGTGAGGCGGGATGCCAGCTAGTGATCGGGAAGGTCACCCTCCGGGGTAAACTGGGTCTTCTGGTGCCTTGGCCACCGGCTAGTTGGATAGGGTTATATTCCGGTCCCCTTTCTTGTTCCGACGGCGAGTAGTGCATGCATATTTGTAGATTTATAATACTAGTATTCCCTAGCAAAATATATAACTAAGTAAGTACTAATTGCCTTTGGACCGTGCGCGCGAAAGGGGATAGGCAGTGCCGAACCAGCACGTAAATTTCCTTGCCGGCGCTATCTTGCAAGGCACCACTAAAACAACATATCCTGACACTCTGCAAGACTCTTGGGGGTGAACGTTGGTCAGCTGAGCGCGGACTTCCGAATCCGTGTCTGCGTGCTAATGTAGGTGCTGCCCCTTCGGCTGCCACATCTCTTCCGTGCTTTCCAATCTGCAGACATCCCAATAATAAATATATTCTTAAGAGTTGATTTATAATTATATTTAAGCTTAAGCATAAGGATAAGAATAGGGCCGGCAGCTTAATAATATATTTATAATAATTCTTAAGGACCCGCTTATTTCAGGGGCATGCGGGCCGAGCGAGTATAGACGGACATCAGCTATTACCAACCGGCAACGTAATAAATCGAGTATAAAAATATCCCTATTCGGAGCCGCATCCCGCTCCTCTTCTCTCCTACCTTCTAAAAGCAGATCCAGGGCTAATAGTCCACTATCTAAGCCCAACCTTCCTTTATACCAGTATTCCACTAAGAGGAGGAAACTGCAAGCAGTCTTGATATAGGATCACTTTCGGGATACCGAGGGCGATAAGCTATATAAGAAGGCCGGCAAGGTATTATACTATTATAAGCGTTGTCATAATCCGCCTTAGTTAATGTATTTACCGGTAATATGCGCTACTATCTTCAAAATACCTATTATATAATAGTAAAGGATGAATCAAGGTCGCAGACCAAGCGCCACCTGGCCATCGAAAACGCATTTACGACAGCAATACAGGGCGCCGAAGCTGGGGAGACGGCGACGAATATGATATGAGGTGTAGTTAATACCGGCGCCTTCTAAGAGACTCAGATGCTGACGGCTAGCAGAGCACGACTTGAATTACTTTAGGAGAGTTCTGAAAAAAAAAGCTACGACTTATGTTTTCTGGCTCTTCTTATCAACGATTTTCCTTATTGCATATCAGTCGGAAACATCGGGTAGATTCTTGTCAATATAGAAACATAAAGGCCCTGGTTCTTACCCTAATAGAGTCAGCACCGTTAAAATCGACAGGTGCAGTTCGCGATATGCCACTCCTAATTCTCTAACCGGGCGAAGTACTTATTTGTGTGTATGCTATGGTAGTTAACCCGGTAGACTAAATATACTTCTCGGATCTAATTACTAAGAAAGAGCGTATCTTAGGGGCGGATTTTGCTTTTGATATTGGACAGTGTGACTAAGACAATGAACTACCGTATTGACGCTCCGGGGAGAAGCTGGTTGCTAAAAAAATGCAGGCTGAGGGACAAGTGTAAGCTAGTTTATGCTAAACTATGCTGGGTAAGAAGGGAGTTTGTTGCTCAGACAACCACCTTCGTGGCAAATGCGCGAATTGCACAGAAGCCGCTCTTGAAGAGCAAAGAGCTAGGTGCTTTATAATGCTTCAAAATTCTATAAAGAGGCTATCTGACCAGTAATTTCTACTGGAAACGCAGTTGGGATTCGCACGCCCAACTGCACTGTTGAAGTTGGCCTACACCAACGCCTCAACATTAGCCTGGCGATACCGGGGGATTCAATCTCCCCAGTTTCCGGCCATTCTCTGCCTTGTCTTTCTAATATTATCGCTTCCCATCTCCATGGTCGCATTGTATGCGCTCCTGAATACTTTAACATTTTGGTGGAACAAGGGACGCATATCGCTCCAGCCTGTCGCGGCCCGGATTTTGTCGCTGGATAGCCACTGGCTGTATCCAAACACTAACGAAGTATCTTGTGCTCGTAGCGTTGAAGGAAGCTCATTGGCTTCTACGTTAAATTGGACACCGCGGATAAAGCCGTACTCCGCGGCAAGAGCAGCTGCAACTTGTCTGAGTGTCTCATATTGTCCACTGGATATGTTAAATGCCTGGCCTGCTATTGAACTCCGACCTGTGGCAATACTGTCTGAATTGAGAGCTGTCGTTGTTACCGCAGCATCCCCGATGGCCGTCGTCGCCAAGGCGACGTATGCATCTCCACAGTCATCCACGTGTATACCGTGCATAATCGTGTCAGGGCTTTGGGGGAATTTCAGTATGTTGCCATGCTTACCGCTGACTGCAGCTGTATATGCTTCCATGTAGTCAAACGCGGCGCTGTAATAGCTACTACTGTATCCATATAGCGGTGTAGCACGAATGATGGCCACGTCAAAGTCAGCTTCGCTGTTGCCCGCCTCACATGCCTCGAGGGCTTGCAAAGCCCCCATCATCCTGCCTCGAACCAGTTCATGAGGGGCTAAGGGGGATTCCTCGGTGTGCGGCGTAAGCTCTTTATCACCATGGAGCTTGGTAGTGCCATAGTCCTTGCACCCGGACGACCAGAGTACCATAGGGCGGATGGGTGATGATTGTGAAGGGCTGGCCGATGACTGTGACAAGCGCTGAACGAGAGTCAATAGTTCACGCCAGTGCTGGTCTTCTGATGCGGGATCAGCTTTCGACGGTTCAGTACATATGACAATGACGTCCCAGGTCGCGGAATGGAAAAGAATGGTCTGCGTCAGGTTTTCTGTATCAGATACAGACCCAACTATTGGGATAACTTCTTCAGCACCAAGAGGCCGCGCCGTGCCCTGACGTCTGACTAAGCCGTAGACACGAAAGAAGCCGGGTTGAGGGCAAGCAGCCCTGAGGAATGCTCGACATACAGCCGACCCCAAATAGCCGTTCGCACCAACGACGAGAACATTGACTGGTCGACGATGAGTCAGTGTTTGGTTGGCCATGGCGGCGGAATAACGACGACTGTGCGCTGTGCGTCCAGTACCGACGCCTGAGATGGGCGGCGATTTCGCCTAGAGTGTGTTGGGCAGCTCAAACGACTATGGTAGCTGTGCCGTTATTTGATTGAGTCAGCTTCGGCTTCGTCTCACTTGGCCCTTTATGGGCAACTACTATAAGTTATGCGGCAAGTTGCAGAAGGGGTAAAGCTCGGCAAATAGTATTGTGCTGTTGCGTTATTTAACATTTTTGTACAGACTTTACCTAAATGGGGGCGGCATGTATGTTGCTTGGCAGATGTATTACCGCTCTTTGGTTTGGTCTGTCTTGCTGCAAGACTGGCAATGGCAGTAATGCCTCTTTTGGCCCGGCCCGAGGACACATTTGGCAGTCAGAAAGACAGACATATTGTGGCGCCTCTTCTTGTGGCGCACCGCTAAACCAAAGTCACATTGCCACCAGGGACTATCCCCCGGAAAGGGCAACTGCCGGTTCCCCATGTTGGCAAGTGCGCCGCACGCAATGGATAGCTTACTCGTACTGACATGTAGGCGTGAAGCAATATGGTAGTTCAACCCCGTACAACATCTATTGAGATCAATAGCCACTGCGTCTTTCCGTCTCAACGTCTCAAATCTAACACCAAGCAATCGGCTGCGTGGTGCAATAATCATAGCATCATGCAAAGCACCGCCAAAGTTGTGACATTGGCCGAGCTCGCCGAGCACAACGTCAAGAGTGACTTGTGGATAGCTGTCCACGGCAAAGGTGGGCATCGACATTTCAGCGCAACACGCTACAAAATTGACTAAACGTAACTCACAGTCTATCAGCTTGAAAGTTTCGCAACGGACCATCCAGGTGGTACTGATATCCTGCTTGAGTGCGCTGGCAGTGACGCAACTGAGCCCTATGATTTTGCGGGACATAGCATCGACGCTATCCAAACTCTGGATCGCTTTCTCGTCGGGAGTCTCCAAGGGCACGTAGAAACTGTCGCTACTCACACGCATTTGGCAAAGTTACACACCAGTAAGCCATCTGGCGTATTGCATGCCAGCCCCAATATAGGCTGGAACCTGAAGCAATACACCCAATCTCATTGGGCCAGGATTCTCACGACTGTGCTGGGGTTTGTGATACTTCTCTATCTTGTGAAGGTCTTAAAAGCCATCGTTCTGAGACTCAATTTCCACGAGTTTGGTAACCAAAATACACTTGCAGCGTTTTGGTCTGGACTCCTGCTTGCTATGTTTCTGGCTAGTATTGGGGCAAGCTACGTCTATACTCAATTTACTAAGACATTGGAGCACACCAAAGAGCCATTTGCGTATCCCGCCATCATCCCGCGGAAAGGATTTTATTAGAAAATAAATAGTTATTTGCTTTAGTTATTTAGTTCTCGCGTTGAAAGTTTTTGTGCATCCCTGAAGCGCTACTTTTCGGAGGCGATTACCCTCGATCAGGATTCTCGAGGTTCTCCTGGCTCCGCTACAGACGTTGGTGCGCCGGTTTTGGGATACAGGGACTGTTTCAAAATTACGCTTTCAACTTCTGTCCACTATATCGAAATCCCGGGATTCAATTGTTAGCACGCAAGTTTTATGTTTAATTTCAAAATGCTACTGAAAGCTAACAAACAATAACATAAGAGCAACCACACCAAAATACTCTTGACCAGTATCCACTGACATGTACCAAGAGATAGTCTGCACACGGCCTAGTCCATTTTCAAAATACCCTTCGGAACCAGTTCACTCCGTGATGCAATCTTGACTGCCAAATCAGCCATCGGAGTAGAACTTAGCAGTTCAAAAACTGAGATTTCGCTCCGCATCTCTTTCAAAGTTCTATTGCGCAGCTCAACAGCTGTCAATGAATCGACTAACTGAAGTCAGCACAAATTCCTCAGTCCAATTTCACATATAGTTAAGGCTTACCACCAAATTCGGGAAGCGGGCGCTGAGCATCTACCTCGTCCACAGGGATACCACTTGATGCACTGATTTGCCTTCGAAGGCTAAATTCGACAGCGGCAGCCGCCTCTGCAAGTGACGTCGAATCCTTAAGACGTTCACCAACGCTCTCTTCGGCACCACCTCCTGTATCCATTTCTTGTACACCGTCCGCCACACGCAGGTCGAACTTTCTGTCTCGCTCGAAGCCAGTACTGCCAGGTTGACGGATCAGGTTGTTCCCCAACCCGAGAACAAATTGTGCCGGAATTGCGCAGCCATTACTAGTTGATCCTCGCATCACCGCTGCCAGGGCCCATCTCAGCTCCTCCATTGTAGTCTGTAGGCCATTCCATCCATGCTGATACTTATGCAGGTAATTATGCAAGTCTCCAAATTCTCCAGCAGAAGTAAAGTGTGATGAGTCGGATACAAGACCAACATCAATACTTGTTGCATGAATGCCAAGATGATTGCGGGCATGGTGGGCAAGAGCGTCCTCAAATGTGTTGCCAGATGCGTAGTTGGACTGAGCATTGTTGCCAATAACGCCAGTGATGGAGGACAAGAGAATAAAGAATGGTTCATTGGCTGGCCAGAGCTGAGCCAGGAGATTGCGAGATCCGCGTGTTTTTGGTAGGAAAGCGCGGAGCCATTTTCTGTAGGTCATATTCTCAAAGATAGTGTCCTGGTATTGTTAGTTTCACGGGTAAGAGGCGAGAGTGATGGAGACAGACCTCTAAGACCATTGCACACTGGACAACGCCTTTAACCACGTAGCCCTCCGCCTGCAGTTGTTGAAAGATCCTCGCAACTCCACGAGAATCAGTAATATCGCATTTGTATGCCTCTGCTCGTACCCCTCTGGCCCTGAACGCCTCCAAATCCTTTTCCTTGTTACTGCCACCAGACCGCGTCAAGAATACAAGATGCTTTGCCCCGGACTCCGCCATCAAGTTAGCAATTTCTAAGCCTAGAACACCTAAGCCTCCGGCAAGGACATACGTAGCATCACTGCGCAAGGAAAGCTTGGATGCCGGAGGTGGCATTGTAAGTATCTCAGCGGTACTATCCATGGCAAGTACAATCTTTCCATTCTGCAGGGCTCGCAAGGCTTCCACTGCAGCGGGTAACTGTCCAGCAGTGAAAACTTTCACTGGTGCTATAGTTGTTAAAGCCTGGCCATGTTTGGACCGACTGAATATTGTTTGCAGAAGAGCCTGTATTGTCTTTGGCCTTGCTTCGATAACGCTGTCCATGTCAATTCTGACGATGACGGCATTAGGCGTAGAGGAAAGCAGGCGAGTAGGGGTCGAAGACGCAGACCTAGCATGCAGGTCGAGGAAATATCCAAAGTTGTTAAGCAAGCCAGTCGAAAGACCCGTCGCGCTATTGTATTCGGGATTAAAGACAGCGTCAACACCTAAACCATAGGTAACCATTCTTATCCCAGCGACAAAGCTGCGCAGGCTTGAGTCAAAGATGTTCGTTGGCGAAATGCCGTACTTGTCAACAAGTAAGTCCTTTTCTTCTTTCGATACAACAAGAGCAAACGTAGTGGCTCCAGCTGCCTGACATATCTGAATGGCAGCTTGTCCCAGAGCAGAGCCCGCGGAATTGACTAGCACCGTGGACCGTTCACTAATAGAAGCAATCTCAAGCAGGGAGTACTGGGCCGTGATGGATGCAATGACCATTGTGACAGCATCCTGTGATGCCAAGGCAGATGGTATGGCAACCACAGTATTCTTATCGACACGGATCTTGGTCTTGCTCAGCTCCTTTCCAAGAACAGCTACCCGCTGACCCACATGGAACCCATTGACCTGAGATCCACATTGAGTAATTGTTCCCGCTGCCTCTTTACCCCATCCTTGGGATGCAGTGATGCTTGTAGATGCCTCACTCTTGTCAAGAGCCACATATTCAATCTGAATTTCAACTTCGTTGGACTGAAGGCAGTCTCGGAAGTCAAACGCCGTACCAAGGCATTTGCTGGCCCTTGAAGCAATAGTCAGTTTCAACGGGATCTCGCTGTCACCAAGTCGGGATTGAATCGGCAGGGGCGATCCAGATGATAGCTGAAGCTCTTCATCTAACGCTTGTTCGCCAACAACGCGAGGAACATAAATGTTTCCATTGGACTCAGCATACTCCATTTCGGCGTCTTTTTCAAGTGACGCTTTCCAAACGTCAAATATCCTCTGACAATGGTCCGGGTTGGTATAGTCGAAGGTTAATGAGAGATCCAAATGAGGTAACGTTGTCAAAGTGTACTCGTTGCGCAGGACTCTTAGCAGACCCTGCGCAGGGGCAAATTCTGCGCCAGCAGAGAAGGAATCCAACAAACCACCTCTGGTAATCCAAAGAAGATGATCTACTGTGGAAATGATGCTCTTGAATGCTGCAAATTCTTCCTCCGTCCAAGAGTATATAAGAGCAGATTCAACCTCCATGAGCGAGACAACATGCTTTCCGATTAAGTTGTCACTAACAATCTCCGAGAGTGTCACGCGGTGAAGTGATACATTCGAGGATGCGTAGTAGTCGCCCAACAGCGAGCAGAGGCTAGTGATTTGAGCCGAGGGTGCGGATGACACAAGCAGGTAAACGTCCGATGGAAGGCCGAACGTGGCATCTTCCGTGTTCGAAAGGTCTTGTCCAGTTTCGGTGGCGCTCTGGAGAGTTCTGGAAAACCTATCATCCTCAGACCACTTGATGCTGGCACATTTCTCCGTTGATAGGAGTGCATTGTCCACCGTGGAGTCGTTGCTGGCAGTTACTTGCCGCAATGCAAATCCTTTGACGATGAGTTTTGGGTTGGACCACAATTCATCCGACATGGTAAGGTCTCCTACAATTTCATGACCGTCATTATTCTTGGATACCAGCTCTCCATATCCCCTGAAGCGGCTTCCCACTTCTTGTGGTTGATCCGCGGCAACAAACATGTCCTCAATGCTGTACGGTACTGCAGCTTCATCGACAGGACAACCGTCGTTGAAGGCAGCCAGCAGTAAATGAAATATGGCGTCCATAGTGGCCGGATGCATGACATGGGGAAACTCAAAGCCTTCGGGCATGGACTGTTTGGTATCAGGAACAATTACGATGCCATGCGATGCCTTATTGGAAGGTAGCGCGTGCAAAGAGACGACATTTCTGAAGAGCGGGCCGTATTCCATGCCGATACTCTGCAAATGATCGTAGAAATCTTCGACGTCTACCACTTCAGCGGTGCTGGTGCTTGTGTACCGCTGATACTGCTGGGTCAAGACGGACCACTCTGCATCATCACCCACTGACTGGATCTCACTTTGGGCATCTTGCTTGTATTCAAGAGCAACGGTGCCGTGGCAATGCTTGGTCCAGGATGCTGACACTGTAGTCGAGAATATTGTGAATCGGTATTGGTCAGGTACCTCCTTGGCTGGAAGTAGGCTAAGGGTGGTTTTCACAGCTCCCTCTTCATCAGATGGGACGACTAGTCCCCGCTCAAAGTTGACGTTGTTAAAGCGGAAACCGTGAAGCACTCGGGATTTGTCGGACAACCGAAGCGCACCTTCCAACGCCATGACTAGCATCCCCGCAGCGGGATAAAGGATGGTCCCTGTAATCTGATGATCCTCAATCCAAGGGTTTTCAGAGATTCGCAAATAGTTGTTCCAGCGTGGCTCAAAGCTGTTTTGCATATCTTCGGGCGCTCCAAGAAGATCAGTTCGAGCATGCTTGGGCTGACGGTTCGATTTCGTGGAGTAAGCTTCGTGCCAGAATGTTCGTGCGTGGTTCCACGGGTAAGTTGGAAGATTGGAAAGACATTTCAGTGGAAAACCTGAAGATCTCTCGGTGCCACTATGAACCGCATCAAGATGAATTGGGTGGCCGATACCCCAAAGATTTCCAGCCACACTAAGGCTCGATTCGATAGCGTCAACACCACGAAGTATCATGGCCATGTACGGCGCCTCTTTGGCTGCCTTGTTCTTTGCAGCTGTGATGATTTGCTGAACAGGTCCTTTCAAAGCTGTGTGTGGTCCGATTTCGATAAGTCCGTCCCAGCGGATTGGCGAAGACCGGCGTTTAACGCCAGGCTCTTGCGGAACGTGCGAGAGCAAGCTTGTCACTGCGGCAGAGAACTCCACCGGGGAACACATGTTGGAAACCCAGTATTCCGCACCTAGCTGTTCTGGGTTAACAAACTCTCCAGTTAGTGACGAAAACATCAAAACAGCTTGTTCCCCAGTGTTTTTGGATTTGGGGTTGGTATCAACACTCCCCATCTTGTTGAGATAGCCTTGAGCAACGGCCTTCATGTGCGAGGAGTGGTATGCAGTAGTAACCTTCAGTTTGCGAGCGAACTTTCCCGCCCCTGATATGAGCTTCTCCAACTTGCTTATGGACTCCGCGTCGCCAGAGAGTGTGACGCTTGTCGGGCTATTAACACAAGCCACGTTGGCAGAGTCAAGTGGCACCTCGTCGAGGAATTGGGCAGCATCATCGCGAGAGACACCTGCGGCGAGCATAGCACCCTTTCTAGTCACCGATGCAGACATAATGCCACGGACATAGGCAATTTTTATGGCATCAGCATGGCTGATGTGCGACGCGGCATACGCAGCAGCTTTGCAAGGGTGATATCGGTTAACAGTGTAAATTATCGTGCTACTCAGGGTTGTCACCACCTACCAATTTCACCACTCGAGTGGCCGACCACTGCTCTGGCCATCACTTTCCAATACCTTAGGAGGTCCACTAGTGCTACCTGAAGCACAGTGCACAAGGTTTGACTGTACTCCGGGTTGTTGATATTTGAGTCGACCGTTTTGCGTAGCTCGTCAACAATTCTCCAGGCGCACCCAAGATCAGCGAGGTATTGCTGCGAATTGCATATGCTCTGTTCAAAAACTGGATTCTGCAGCAGCTCCACTCCCATTGCCGGCCATTGAGCTCCCTGCCCAGTAAAGACGAAGACCAAGTTGCTGTGTTTTTGGTGGGACTTCTTGATGGTTGCGAGTCCTTCGGACAGTTGGGCGACGAGATCCTTCATGGTGGACGCCACGCAGAACCCATTGAAGTCCAAATGAGAGCGTCGTGATGTGAGAGTGTAAGACAGGTCTTCGAGTATTCTGTGTTCTAATTGACCCGCAAACTCGGGTGACAACAGGGCTTTGGCATAAGACTGTGTCATTCTTTGCATACCACCCTGGTATTTCGAACTAAAGACAAAAAGACGTTTAGGTAATTCGCCCGGGAGAGGAGTTCCAGGACCGACACTTATTCCTGACTCTGAGTCTGACTCATCATCATGGGTAACGGTGCTATGGTTGCCGACGAGACGGCGGCTCTCAAGGTAGTGATAAGCGTCATCAATGATAGCGTGGGCATTGGCACCCCCGAACCCGAACGAGTTGACACTGATTCTCCTTTGCCCATGAGATGGCCACCTCATTGTGGTTTTAGGCAATGCGAGATTCCACTCCGATAACCGTAGTTTTGGGTTTATGTTTTCGACGCCATACGTAGGCACAAGCTTTCCCCTCTCCAGGCAAGCGACTGATTTCAAGATACCAGCAAGCCCTGAGCAACCCTCTGTATGTCCAACGTTGGGTTTGATGCTGCCAATATACAAAGGGCCTAACCCGTAAGAAGTACGTCTTGCCCCTAAGGTATCAGCCAGAGCTTGCAACTCAATTGGGTCCTTCGTCTTGTCAGCGTCTGTCAACAAGTTTTGGTGAAGTCCTCACGTACACCAACTGGGGTGCCAGTTCCGTGACACTCAAAGTATTGGGTATCATTCATATCGAGCCCAGCAGCCTCATACGTGTCCTTAATTAACTCAGCCTGAGCAAGGCTACTCGGTTGGGTGATGCTAGGCGTCTTGCCATCGGCATTGACACCGGTTCCCCGGATGACCGCACGAACCGTATCTCCATCTCGCAGCGCATCCGATAGCCGTTTTATCACAATGCAGGATATGCCCTCACCTCTTCCATAACCATTTGCACGATCGTCAAATGTATGCGATATTCCTTCGTGGCTCAGCATATGCATTGCTGAAAGCTGGTGCATTGTATTGGGGTACATGATAAGGTTTACACCCGCGACCAGTGACTGTTTGGGCGCACATGTTAGTTTACACAGTGGGGGCAAATAAGTGTGAGTATTTATTGCTTACCATGTTTGCTTCTCCTAGCTTTAATGACTGACACGCAAGATGTAAAGCATAGAGACTCGACGAGCAGGCGGTGTCCAAAGTCAAGCTCGGCCCCTTCAGCCCAAAGAACCAGGATACTCGGTTGGCTGTCATCGCTTCGCTTGTGGCTGAGGCAGCGGTTTGAGGCAAGTCGTAAATATCTCTCAATGAGAGCATCTCATAGTCGTTGGTCATACAGCCAACATAACAGCCTGTGCGGCTGTTCGCAAGGGCGGCAACCGGGATACCCGCTGCAGTTTATAAGCGGTCAACAGAGTTGCTGGTGGTGATTTTTCTGATATCTTACCATTTTCAATGCTTTCGTAGCTCACTTCCAGAAGCAAACGCTTCATCGGGTCCATGGCGGCAGCCTCCTTGGCTGTTGTGGAGAAAAATGGAGCATCAAAATGCCCAATATTCTGGTTCAAAAAGTATCCATGATTTACAGCAATCTGTGATGATTAACTCTTAGTGAATTGCCGATAATGTGCCGTATTGAATAGATTGGTTGTCTCTCACGCCTCCTTTTCTGTCTGGGTCTGGATGGTGCCAAACATCAGTGTCCCAGCGATCAGCTGGAATTCGGCCATGACCAGTTCTTTCATTACTGATCATGTCCCATAGAGTGCCCATAGACGACACCTCCCCCGGTAGGCGGCAAGCCATGCCGACAATGGCAATAGGCTCTTGCTTATCGCGCTCCATTATGTCACTATGTGGCGTTTCAACAGCGTATGTTTCAAATATTTGGAAAAGCAGAAAGCTGGTGCATTTTCACAAGTTTCTAAGTCATCATGCGACATTGGGACCATATAGATACTTCCGCTACAGCAGCCGCAACAGCTTGCCGAAACTCGAACCGTTCAAGCCGACAACCCTAACTCTCCCCCTGTCCCATGCTGCGCTTCCACCGCCCGCCATTTTGCAAGCTCATGTACATTATGGCAATAGTCTTGTCAAATTGGGAAATGTCCGACGGAGGTATTTGGGAGTACCATGGTCTAATTGAGAATTTCCGGTTAGCGGGTTGTTTTAGGCAACTGCAGTGCTTTGTTCTAGCATCCCGTTGCAGCCCTTGTGTGCAGAAGCCAAAGGAAAGCTGTCGCCATGGAATGACCAATTACAGCCTGTGGATTGTGCGGAGTTGTCCAAAACGGGTTCTGTCTCAGCCCCGCGTCTCAGTCTTCGGTGCGTTGCACTCACCCTCCAGAAGTGAAAGATGTAACTGGTTGATAGGCTTTACGAAGATTTAGTTGATAGAAGCTGACCACTTTCATGATATGCGCTCTTATTAAACCGTCAAAAACTAAAGCTACGGCTATCTTACACCTCAGCTATCAACATGAGAATTCTTTGTCTCCACGGAGTTGGTAGCTCTGCTAGCATCTGTGAAGCTCAGTTTCGCCCATTTCTAAAAGTGGCCGACCCAAGTTACGAATTCGTATTCGTTGATGGCCCAGTGCCCAGCGAAAGTGGTCCAGGTAAGGGGACACTCCTAACTTCACTATGGCTGCGGACGTGCAGCAGGATGCTAACAGTTTGCACCGCTCAGGAATGGCCGCTTTTCGGCTAGGTCCTTTCTATTCCCACACTTTAGGATACGAACCAAAAACAATGGCAGCAGCAGTCGATCATCTTGACTCCGTAATCGACGAAGCTGGCCCATTTGACGGCGCTATAGGCTTCAGTCAAGGCGCTGCTCTTATTGTTGCCCACTTACATCAATGCGAAGTTGATGGCAGCCCTTCCCCATTCAAGTTCGCCCTCTTCTTCTCTTCAGTACTCCCCTGTTCGATCGACATGGCTTTCGGGGGTAGACTCCTTGATAGGATTTGCCCCCTTGGCCAACGGGCGAAAACAGTCGAAGAGGCTTTGTTTATAAATCTCCTGAATGAAACAGTAATTCCGGCTCAAATGCACAATTGTATGCTACCAGATTTTGACATTGGCAGGTATTGGTCAGACAATATATCTGGTGCTCCAAGACTCATGCATGCAGCATTCACTGAAACCAAGATCCACATCCCGACTGTTCATATCACTGGCAAGAAGGATGCAAAGTTCATGATAAACATGGCGAATGCGGCATACAGTCTTTGTGATGAAAGGACAGCTAAGAGAATGGAACATAGTGGAGGCCACAGTCCGCCTCAGAACGGTGTTGAGGCAAGGTCAGCGGTTCGGGCCTTGGAATGGGCAATTAGTCGCTGCCGCCAAACAAATAGAAACTTGAGCCTTTAACATAGAAGACTAATGCAAGTATATACATCATGTGAATTATACGAAGTCTAATAGTGCTGTCTACATATCAACATCGTGTTCCTTAGTCGCAATTGCTCTATCTATCGTTGTCCGCAACACTCGCCTCGACATGCTAGTTGCCCGTTCACATCCAATCAGTATCCTAATCTGTCGAGTCCGCCCAGACGCCCTCACACGCATGGCCGCTAGAAGCTGCGCAAACTCCGTAATTTGGACTGTAACCAACGTCGTGAGCACATGCATACGCTCACAGTTGCTCTCTATGCGATAGTTGGAGAACCACATGCCATCATTCCCATCCCCGCGTCGATCACTGGACGATGGTATGGAACCATCATCATCAGACTCAGCAGCTGGCCACCAAGCCTGGTCCTGCCCTGAACCTGACTCGTCCTGCCGCTCAGGCTGCCTCTCGTTTATCATGTCTTCCAACATTTTTACACAGTCTTGGATGACTCGATCATACATGGTGGTCATGTACTGGCAAGCTATAGCCACCATGGCACCTTCTTCACCTTCGCCGTGGCAATATCTGCAAGCCATGGTGCCCTTGCAGCGGGCCAAACCGTCTCGCAAAAGGCTAAATAAGACGTCCATCGACGCAGAATTGGTATACGTAGACCTTGCGGCAAGCTCCTCCAGGAGATACACAGCATTTATGAGACAGCGGCACGTTTTGCCCTGTGATGCCTGAGATAGGCGGGATCCGGAGAAATCGCGGGCAGTTCCTCTACGGCGAGAGGTTGACGTCAAGCTGCTCTGAGGTTTGCGCCGATCCTCCAAAGTGACACCCCTTCTACCCCTATTGTAACTCGCTTGAGTGAGCGACGGCAATCGGCTGCTACCATTCGAATATCCCGAGGTATCTTGATGGTGATGATACTGCACGCTGTCGAGGCTCTGTGTGCTGGACGCTCCGGATGGTCGGGGAGAAGCGAGCGCAGTGCTTAGTGATGCCATTACTGACTCCATGGGGATTGCCGGGGCAGAAAATTGAAGCGGCAGAAAATTTTGGTCAGCATTGTCGTCATCTGTTGCAGAAGTACATTGTAAGTTTCCTACTCTGGCGAATCGCAGGTTAGACATACCGCCGGGGTGGAGAGCATGGTCAAACAAAGAGCCCCCATTCTGGCCGTCAAATGCTTCCGAGTCAGCGGCTGCACTATTCAACGAGATGTCCAGCTCTGGTTGGAGCAGAGAAGCCATGTTTGGCCACTCATCAAGACTGTAGTCTTCTGGTAACTTGTGGTCATCGGACGTAGCTTCAGCGTGCTGGCCATGATTGGAAGAGAGCCACTTTTCGATATGCCGCTGATCCGCGTCATGATGCGCATTTCCGTTCAAAAAATCCACGTCGGGTTGACGTTGGCGAGGAGGTTCTGCTGACGTTTCGTCATTGCCATGGCTACCTTCTCTTCCGATCGCACTCTTATCCACATCCTTACTAGAGGAGACTTCAGTCCATTTCGTCAGCCCTGCTGCAGGCCCAGCTCAGTAAAAAATAGGGACTGACCTCTCTTCTTACGGCGTGAATCTCGACTCGGATACCTGCATTCGGCGGAAATAGCCACGCATTTATCGCAGCCAGATGGCTCCCCACTGCAGCGAGTCTTTTTCAGATGTCAGTAGAATCCCGACAGTCTGGCGTATCCAAAAGAAACGGAAGCGTAGTCCTGTCCCTGGCGCTGCTGCTCCGTTAAAGCCATCTGACTATCAAATGCAGGATTAAGCACGGCTGTCGACGGAATTCGGCCAAAACAAAAAACAAAAAGCATAAAAGACGTAAGAGGAGGCCACGGCGTAACGAAAATCGCATCCACTTACTTTACGCGTCCTGCAAAGCTCGCATGAGATGCGTGGCTTGTCACGGCTATTGCGGCTGAGAACAGTCGCCATGTCCGCATTCTCGACAAATGTCAGCGGTTCCTTGGCCTGGGTACTGAGTGTCCCAAACATAGTTCGTATGGGGTGATGAGAACAAAGTATACAAGAAGACACAATGCACTCCAGAAAGGACAAAGAGACACGGAATCTAAACAATACTGCTCATATGTAAGCTTGGCGGGAGCACCCAGGCTTAAGCATGCTTATTGTATTCAACTACAGCAGCCAAGAATATAAGAAGTCATACTTGGCAGGCGCTCCGATGCAGAACATTCACGGACGAATGCTGACCCGCCATTGCGTGCCTGTCGGCGCCGCTCGCGGCAACTGAACGAAAAAGTGGTCGCGGCCCTCGCATCAACCCTGTTTATTAATATCATTGGCGGCAGGCCCTGACGTGGCGATAAAGGCTCTGTCATAGGTGCTGAGAGATGCATTGTAGCCTTATTCTTGGATTACAAGATTTACAAGCTGCACGTGCAGATAACCTTCAAGCAGAATATCGGAATCTAATGCGTCGTGGCTATACAGCCAGCAGAGCCACGATCTATGCCACGATTTGTCCCCCGATTAATGCCCGCGATTTAGGACGGCGGATATCAGGCTACCAAGGAGCATACACGGGCAAAATCCCCGCCAGCGCGAGGTATCCAGATATTCTGAAAGCCAGCCCTCGGATCTCCCGTCTGCCTATAGTAGTCCTGGAGCGTGGTGGCGTCGTTTCAGCTGCCATGAGGCTGAATTGTGGCGTTGAGACTAGCTGCACTCGCCCCCCATTAATGGGAAGTGCAGATGGCCCCGGTGCCTCAACTGTGTCTGACCTCCCGCTTGAGGGATATGTATCATTGGAATACTCGTCCAGGGTTACGGAGATGGCGTAAGAATGCGAGTTTGGCGCGTGTATGCCCCGCCAGCCAAGCATCTCAAGTACGCCATTGTGGAACTAGAAAGTATGCTTATTTCTTGCAAAATGTATGCGGTTTCAGCTGCCTGACGCTGATCAGTGGTACCGTGCAATCGCGTTGGCTGTCAGGCCATTACAAATACGGCGTGCGAGGGTTGCCTCGCGGCCGGCGCCGTGAGATCCAACCTTTGTGAAGGTGCTTATGGCGAGTGCGTCCGATGTTGCGCGCGTAACACTGGAGTAAAGTGTTCGGGTTAGCCAAAGGTAGTACAAATTACAGAGGCGGCATTCACAGTGGCACATGTGGCCGCTGTCCCACAAATCGTAAAACACTATTGAGCCAGCCTGGGCCATTTGGTTGAGCTAGAGCCAGCTCGAGAGTATTTTGACTCGCCATGACCTTCTTTCAGAATGACTAAATAACTGCTAATCAATTTCTCTTGTATGCGCTCCACGCCAACACTGTCATGATGTGGGCAGCTCATCACGTACTGCTTGCCCCGTAGTGCTTGTTTTCTTCATAAATTCAGGTAACACCACAAGAAGTATCAAGCTACGAATAAACTACCTGCTTTTCAAACAAGTCAAGTCCCCAGTTTCGGCAAAACAATTGTACTGATATTTGACAACTCGCTTAACTTCGCTCACATACAGTGGGAGATGGAGAGAGGCGCCCGGGCCAAGGCCTACCATGGCCCTCTGGATCCTTCACCACAACCTGCGGTCAGCAATGCAACACGACGGATAAAGTAAGTTTTCCATTGGTGATGACTTGTATTCCAAAAGGACAGAATGAGGCGGAATGTATACAATAAAACGTAACAGAATTAGACGCCTGTTGAAGACTACTTTGCCAACTATCTTCTTCGACAACGCCCACCAAGTCGCTAGACCTTCTCAGCCTTGGCCTTTCGTGCCTGGGCGGCACCCTCCTCATCGTAAGCGCAAGCCTCTATTTCCACGCGCATACCCTCCATTCCCAGCTCTGTGACGCCAACGCATGTGAATATCGGCTTATGGTTGGGCATTCGCTTATTCAAGTTCTCCACCATGTGCATGAGGGCGTTGTGGCTCATGTCGGTGTGGTACGAGTTGACCTTGTAAACCTGTTCCCAGCCCTTCCCACCGGCGTCCTTCAAGGCCAGATCAACATTCTCGAACGCTTGATCAATTTCCTCGTAGATGTCCTTCTTCATCTCACCCGTGACAGGGTCCCAGCCACCTAGAGCATATGCTTGTCAGCACCTCATCTCGTGTCCTTGCTACACAGAGCAAGAAGGGCAACCAGATTCACTGGGAGGTGGAGGGTCCTAACCTTGTCCGGAACATTCAATCCGGTCGCCTACGCGTACGGCCTGCTGATAGCGGTGCTTCTCCAGCAGAATTCGGCCCATGTCTGGGTATGCATAGTACTGGAGGTTCGACATGGAGGGCGCGATGTAACAAAGAATTGCGAAAAGCCAAGGTCAACAGCTAAGAATAGAGACGTTGACTGAGTAGAGCAGAATAATATCTGCCCTAAAACCTGACCAAGCAAGTTAAAATACCGTGGTGGCTTGTGCTTAGCTGCATTTACCCGCTTAGTATGGTGATGTAGGTGTTCGCGAATCCGCCACAAATGGCTTCACATCCCAGTTGTATGCCTCGTTTATATCGTTTCTTACCCGTGTCTCATCTAAAAATCCGATCGTCTAGCGTGGGGGTTGCTGGGGGCGGCCAATAAACCAGCTGCGGTGTTCCATATCTGGTCCGGGCCGAACCAGCTGGGGAAACACCAAGATTGATCCTCCCTACCTCTGCCGATAAGAGCTCCGGGGGCTTCGGGTCTTGGACATCACCGCCGACGTATTTCATTAGCTCAATCTATTACGCCCGGTGGAGAGCTCCCAAAGTGCAACCACAAACCTATAGTGTTTAGTGGTGTGCACAGCGCACTTCACTTCGTATTACATCCACTCTGGTTGCTTCTACCATATGCGCAGAGAAAACATACCAAGAAATGTTAACGCAATACCTCCTGCGGGTAGATTTTCACTACTGCACTAGGGTATGACCAGTTTGGGTTGATTTGGTTTGGAGGGACGAAGCCTGCTATGACGTTACTGCAGGGTGAATGGCTGGAAAATGTGCCCATAGTCGCTACCTTTGCCA
Organism: Lecanicillium sp. LEC01; assembly: GCA_002242745.2. Taxonomy (NCBI): domain Eukaryota; kingdom Fungi; phylum Ascomycota; class Sordariomycetes; order Hypocreales; family Cordycipitaceae; genus Lecanicillium; species Lecanicillium sp. LEC01. Next base: position 40,124 of record NIWZ02000068.1, read on the forward strand.
CACGCTTTATGGTCACGCTACCCCTTTACAGTTCAAACTTGTCGGATTTTTGAACCCAAATTATAGCTCTTGAGCATCCTTGAGCCCGTCTGCCATTCTCAATCTGTTGTAGATAGTGCATTCCTCCCCTGTTATTTCGTCAAGCTGGGACAATGAGACAACAGTTCTTCTTTGGCGAGCTGCCCGCAACGCGTAGCGAGTCGATTGATACCTCCGCCATTAAGACACCTGAAGAGCTCAAGGGTGTTCTTGGGCAGCTCTTTTCGTTTGCTGATCCATCTTGTTCGTATCCATCATAGCGGTCGCCAAAGGTGACGAGATCTTGTGTTGCCATCTAACCGACATCACGATAGCCATATGTTTCAGCACCAGAGGACAGACCCTCTCGTCTCTTGAGGAAATACAAACTGTCGCTCAACCGATTGAAATCACCACTGCAGGACGCGCCGTGAGGACTCCTCCCGGGCCTCGTCCTCTGCCCGTAGTGGGAAATCATTACGAGATATACCCAGATCCTCTGGGAAACTACGACAGACTCTTTGCACGTCATGGGCCGGTCATTAAGACGATGAACATGGGCGTGGCCACCTACATTACGAATGACGCGGAAATCTCCCGGCATATCCTGAGAGAAGGTGATCTATTTACAAAGACAACTTCGGATCCTTCTCATCCGCTATTTTATATGAACGAACAGACTGCGCTGTTCACATGCGACAGTGCTTCGCCAGCTTTTCCGCTAGCTCACAAGTTTGTGCCGCCCGCGCTCTCACCAAGAGCTGTCGAGTACTACACGCCACTGATTCAAGACGCAATGCGACCCGTATTCAATGTGTTTGATCAGCTTTCGGGCCACAACCAGGCATGCAACGTGTATCAATATATGTTTAAGCTAGCCGGCCAACTTGTTTTTCGCGTCATGCTTAACCAAGACTTGCAGCACTTCAAGGCACTGAACACGCCTCCGTCGGTTGCGATTCGGCTCTTTGGCGAATACCTGAAGTTGATGAAGAAGACCTCGCTGCGGCCTAAGTGGTACGGCAGTTTGCCTTTTGGCGAATCTGCGCGATTGAAAGTTGTTCGCAATCTCCTCTTCGAAACTGTGGAGAAAGAGATGGATGCTTCCATAACTCCAGGCGGCGGGTCACTCTCTGTAGAGGACCCCAAGGCACCTCTACAAGCCGGCTGTGTCGCCGACTTTTTATCCCGGGCGGAGGACTCATCTGGTCAGAAACTGCCCAGGGATATACTGCTCGGTAATGTTGTGGTGCTGCTTGGTGCGGGCTTCACGACAACGTCTTCTCTTCTCTCATGGGCAATCTACTCCCTGGTCAAATACGAAGGCAACCAAGCACGTCTCCTTCAGGAGCTCATTGACCACAAAGCCGACGGCGATCGGGCATGGACACATGACGAGCTGCATGCCATGAAGTTCCTGGACGCTTTCGTCAAAGAATCGCTACGCCTGCATAGCCCAAGCTTTCAAACCGGCAGAAATGCAAAGACAGACGTTGTCTTACCCGGCGGCTACTTAATTCCCAAGGGCTCGATAGTTATCCCTTGCTTCCCCACCATTCACAAGAACCATGCTTACTGGGACAATCCTACCAAATTTGATCCCGACCGATGGGCAGTGCCTGGTATTGCGGGAACGGCTATGAGGAAGGGGACATACTCGCCTTTTGCAGGGGGGGCGAGGGGCTGCGTTGGCTTTAACCTAGCATTGCTGCAGGTCAAAATGGTCCTAGCCGAGCTCGTCTACCGCTACCACTTCGAGGATGCTTCAACCGAGGCGGTTATATACGACCCAGAGTTCCTCGTTATTCGCCCATTAAACTTCTATGCAAGCCCAATCAAGAGAACTAAATGGCCGTCTCCCTCGAGTCCGAGTGCGTAAATGGCGTGAATGAGGTTGTCTGGTATTGAAACTTAGAATGTATCGCTCTTTATACTTACTTTTCTAACAAAACTTTGCAAACTATGGCCTGTCAAGAGCAAGTCCGACTTTGAATCAAAATTGAACAGGCTCTGGAGCTACAAAGAGCCGCCTTTTGTGTGTGTCTTAAAAGAGAATGTGCGAAGTCAGATACTAAATGTTAGCGTAATACAGCTCCAAGTACTCCGTATAGAAGATCTCGATACGAGGTTGGAGATATCTGTGCAAAAGGTGCTGACCTAATTGTACAGAAATTCATATATCATGCGCAGAGCTTGGCAATGATTTGTAAGTGGCACACACCTTCAGCTGCGATCTTGATGGAGGCAGCTTGGCGCTCGGGAGTCCCTAAACGGTGCCCTCCGTCGGGGTAGATTGCACCGTCCCGCCTGCTGCTGGATCAGCCACAACAGGGTTGAACCTCCACCACTAATTGGGGTGCTGAAGTTCTGTAACCATAGACATGCGCCCTAATTGTCAATAACTGAGCCTTTCCGCATCGCTACCGTAAGCGCTACGGCCGGCTACGGATCGGCATCTGCCAAAGCCAACCCCGTAAAGCCCATTTTGTGAGAGACCAGACAGCCTAAATAGGACCTATCAGCAGCTATGCCACTGAAGAAGAATGCCTACTTTAGCTGTTTTGGAAAAAGTCGAAAACAGTACGAGGGACGACCTATACTCTGCATTCGACACCGGATAGGCGAGTTTAAGCTGCAGAATGTGTGGCATTACGGCTTGCGTGAGCATCGGTCTGGGCGCCGCCTCGGCCGGAGACGATAGCCATGGCAACACGCTCTCCAACGGCTACGCTGGTTTGGCTAGCAAAGCCGAAGCTTCTGCTCCTGCAATCCATGGACGCTCAAAACAGCTTTTAGTAGAGCAGCTGCAAGCTTCCATCGATGCCATCAATCACCGTGGCCCGGATGAGACTGGCGTCTGGATTAGTGATGATGCGTCTGTCGCTCTGGGCCATTGTCGGCTTTCTATCAACGACCTCACCCCAAGCGGCAGGCAGCCGTTAACGAGCGATGATGGCAACATCCACGCTGTCGTCAATGGCGAAATTTATGACCAAGACAGATTGCGACAGCTCTGCGCCGAGAAGCACGGCTACAAGTTCTCCAGCGAGAGCGACAGCGAGTTAGTTTTGGCGCTCTACAAAATTTTCGGAGCTCCTGGCTTTTTCAAGCACCTACGTGGCGAGTTTGCCTTTGTGCTGTACGACGACAGGCCGGGGAAGCGACGAGTTATTGCTGCTAGGGATCGATTCGGTATTAAACCAATGGTTTGGACAACCGTAGGCGATAAAATCCTCATGGCATCTGAAGCAAAGGCTTTCTTACCACTTGGATGGAAGGCGGAATGGGACGTCAAATCAATCGCTACCTCAGGCTGGCAGCTCGATGATCGAACGCTGTTTAAAGGAGTTAGAAAGCTGCTACCCGGACACTGGGTTGAAATCACCAATGGTGGGCTTAAGACTTATCGGTACTGGGATGCAGAATACGAAGATAAGGTTGTACTCCTTTATACGAATACTTAGGCAATGTCTCTAACAATCTAAATAGCTGAGAGTCGAAACACGGACCATCGATGAGATGGTTCAGGGCGTTCGTGATCGACTGGTCGAGTCGGTCCGTCTGCGACTGCGAGCCGATGTGCCGGTGGGCATTTACCTCTCTGGTGGCATTGACTCCTCTGCGGTAGCTGGCATCGTGACGGAGCTTGCACGGGAGAACAGCGTGAAGATTGGTAGCCAGTCGTCTACTAAAGTGGCCTGCTTTAGTGTTGAGTTTCCCAGCAATTCCGGGTTCGATGAGGCTAGCATCGCGGAGCGAACGGCTAAATGGCTCGGTCTTGACGTCATCAAGAGGCGGGTCGACGAGGATACTCTGGCCCGAGACTTCGCTGATACTGCCTATCACTGCGAACATCATCACTTCGACTTGAACTGCGTTGCCAAGTTTGCTCTATCAACGCTGCCTCGAGACCACGGCATCAAGGTCGTTCTCACTGGTGAAGGGGCCGACGAGCACTTTGCCGGGTACCCATACTTCCCGGTAGAGTTTCTGCGAGAGGCGGATGGATCTCAGCCAGAGGCAATGCTTTCGACCCAACGCGAACTGCGAGAGAATTTGCACCAGTCCGTTCACAAGGACATGCAGCAGATATTCCGGAACCTCGGCGCAACTGGCGAATCCGAGGCAACGTATAATCCTCTGCTCGACAGTATCAACAACAGTACAATGCCGTGGACACTACTCGTCTGGCACGCAAAGCGTAAGTTGTTTGCGCCGTGGGTGGCCGACAAGGCCAGCGGTCTTGACTATAGAAACACTGTCATACAATCCTATGCCCCTGACGCTCGAGTCAAGATGCGCACACGCTGGCACCCCCTCCACTCCGCTCTTTACATGTGGAACAAGACTACCCTCGCGAACGTGCTACTTTCGTGCCTTGGCGATCGTACCGAGATGGCACACAGTATTGAGGCAAGAACGCCATTCCTCGACCATCATCTAACGGAATATGTTAACCGCCTGCCCCCGAGCGTGAAGATTAGACTGACGCACCATGAGGAGAGCGGAGAGCGCCAAACAAACCAGGACGATCAAGGTCCACTGTGGAAGAATGCTGCACCAGGATTAACTTCTTTTAAAGAGAAGTGGATTTTACGCGAAGCTGCTAGGCCATACATTACTGATGAGCTGTACCAACGAAAGAAGCACCCATTCCTGGCTCCCATGAAGTGGCCCATTAATGGCCCCTTACAGCGCATGCTTTCCAGCATGCTTACTCGTGAAGCTGTCGAGGGATTGGGTTTTGTCGACTACAGTATAGTCCAGGAATCTTTAGATCGCGCATTTGGCGATGAGGCAGACGTAAACTCATTCAGGAACTTGTTGTATGTGGGCGCATGGGTTACACTTGCGGAACGCTTCGGTGTTATGAGGGCGGATGAGAAGTCGTGGATAGATTGATGCATTTGCTTCCTTTTAGACAATGGCAATCTGACCTAAATTCCCATGACTTCTCCTTGCAAAATGTTAAGAGGCTACAGTAGCCTGAGATTAATTCCGCCTGATAGAACATATCCCACCAAACCATACCTTCTTTAATACCATATAACTTCTTAATACGATTATTAAAAGTAAGAAAAAAAAATATAAACAGATAAGTATATTAATAAGTATATAGTAAGAGCTTATCTATTAAATGTGTATAATCCTTGAGTAAATTCTTTTAAAAGCCTACTCTATTAAGTAGGGGTCACTTTACGAAGTAAACAAGCATAAATAAGTAGGATTATTTTATTTTTAAATACAGCACTCTTCTTTTCATATATAAAAAGTAAAAAATAGTTGAAGGTACTATTTAGGTACTTAATAAACTAGAAAAGACTAATAATATTTAGTATTTTTATAAAGTGTTGTATATAGCTGCTTTGGGGTATGTATGCCCGGGCGGAATTAATGGGGCACTGTACATTTCACTACCGTAGTACTCCACGTGGTGCACTGTTCCAGATGGAGATAAACAGCCCCGTCTGACCAGAATAGTGCTAGCTACGGCTATTTCCAAGAGTAGAAGCGCCGCTGATTTCCACAGCTCCGCCGCGGATACCCTGGAGTGCAATTGTGACATAATAGTACCCGCTAAAGCCCAACTTGCTTTCATTCACCGTGCCGCTTTAGCCAGTAAGCCCTGAGTATTCATCCCGTATGATATACAGAAATTAATCGCTTCGTATATACTCTAAGCAGTATCATTTCGTGCTTGTTGTCGCACTCGCTACTGCTGCGATTGTAATTGCGGAACTGCAGCGAAACAATGTGGTTGTCCTCAAGATTCGCTGCCGGCCTGCTGTGGCTGCAAGTATTCGCATCCGCTGCGACTTGCAATCCGTACAATTTGACCAAGTTTCAAGTTGATTTGTCTCGCGATGTTCCAAGGATGAAGAGCCTTGTTAGGGACACACACCTCCCCGATAGGCCTGTGTACCCCGGACTTGGCTCGTCGAAGGGCATCGACTTGGACGTTTTGAAGTCTCTGAGAAAGGAATGGATAAGTGGTTTTGATTGGGAAAAGGAACAAAAAAATATGAATCGGTGAGTGCGCACGCTCTAACGTCGTCGCTTAGGAGGTGGGGATGTGCGCTAACCTCTGAGCTCGCCGTCTTTTGCATGTCAGCCTGCACCACTATACCGTTGAAATAGAGGGTTTAAAGGTGCACTTCATCCACGAGAAATCGCGAGACCCCAGTGCAATACCACTTCTCATATGCCACGGCTGGCCTGGATCATCATTTCTTGAATTCGAGCCAGTCTTCAAGCCACTGGCACAGGTGGCCAATGTGACAGGCCCTGACGGCATCCGACCTGTGTCATTCAACATTGTCGCTCCGTCACTGCCAGGGTTCGCATTTTCGTCGACTGCGCCTGCAAACTGGACACTCGATGATACGGCAAGAGTTTACAACACGCTAATGACAAAGGTCCTGGGCTACCCTAAGTTTGCGGTTCACGGGACCGCGCATGGAGCAGCCGTCGCCTACACCTTGTATGAGGACTACAATGTCACTACTCACGCCGCTCACTTTAGCTTTATTCCATTCTTCCCACCCACCGCTGAGGATGTCTCAGAAATGAACATTACGTTGACGTCGTTGGAGGAGTTTATGTTGAAGAGATCGGACGACTGGGCCAGGACTGGAAATGCCTACTATTTGCTCCAGTTAACAACGGTATGGGCAACGTTTTTGCCACAATTGCTGCAGCAAGACATGAATCATGGCTAATTTTATGTTTTGCAGCCCAACACAATTGGCCTGGCGCTCCATGACAACCCAGTCGGTCAACTTGCTTGGCTCGCTGAGAAATACCTTGACTGTAAGTACTGCCCAGTCAGATGACTACTGGAGATGTGCCTAAAGCATATGTTAACAAGAGCACTAGGGTCCGACCCGCAGGCTGGAAAGCCTCCGTCAGTTTTAACAAGAAACGAGATACTCCGCTGCGTGTCGCTTTACTACCTGACTCAAAGCTTTCTCTCGTCGGTTTTCACTTACGCTCAGAATCCCATGGCATTCCGCCATGCATATACCAAAGCGCCAACGGCAGCCCCCATGTTTCTCAGCCAGTTCAAGTACAATGTAGGATTCTGGCCAAGACCGGTTGCGGAAAGGGTCGGCAATTTGATGGAGTTCCAAAGTATGTTGAAGTTGCCCACATCGTCATTGTGTAGCTGGGCCAAAACTAATCCGACTTCTCAGACCACGATATCGGTGGAAACTTCCCAGGTCTGGACAATCCACCGGCTCTGATTAGTGATTTGCGTAATATTGGAAAATATTGGAAGTATAGATGAGACGAAACTTTTATTTGATGCGTACTCAGTCGATATGGGTAGAACAATTATGCGGTGATGCTATGAGGATGGAGGAGTAGGTAGGCATAAGAAGGTTTACTTAGTCCCGTTAGCCACTTCTCTTTACAAATTACTTACCTATCTCTCATTCCACGAGCAATCAAGTAGGTTATACCAGGCAGCCCCGCGAGGAAAAAATTAAGGTTCGTACCATAGTTAAGTAGATTAAATTAGTAGCAAGATGGTGTGGACGATGTATATAATCTATCTAACGGTCTTAATATAAAGAAGACGAAGTAGAGAAAGCTTCGGGCCAGTTAAGGCTATATTTAGTTACCTAGATAGTTATTCTACCCCCTGCGGCGCGAGGTATGCCTTTCCACACAGCATTATCTAGGAACTGGTGTTGCTTTTTGTTTGCCGGGAGCTCAGTCCGCCAAATGCAGACAGGGCAGCACCTGCGTAGGCGATGGAGTTCCCAAAGCTGACGCCTTGAACTCACCTTCTTTTCAACAACTTCGTCACCCCGGGCGGGGCGGGAATCCCGCGGTCGTTGAAAAGATGTATACGCGTTGCGTATGCCATCCGCCTCGAAATGGCATGGTCGAGGCAAACGAGCAGCACCGCCAGTGCTCCAGGCCCAGGTGGTGATTGTGTTTTGGGCGTGAAAGTATGTGAACAACTTTCACGTTTGCTTGTTCCACTTTGTATATGGACTCGAAACGTGAGATACCGAGTATTGCGGGCTATAACGGTCGGAAATGATTGGAATGTTTACATACTCAGCCCAAGGGCCATCAGGAAAATTGGCGTAGGCAAGGCTGATGCCGCCTTGTGCATCGTGTGGTGCATAATATATATACCAGTCAGCAATGGGATCATGGAAGTAACCAGAAGCGTGGAAGACTGAAGGAAATATGAACTCGTTGGTCGATTATATTTAGTCACCACCCCTTGATGCTTGAAATTTGGCCAGCCAACCAGTGGTGGTGCCCTCTGACAGGTGACGGCTTTTACCAAGAGGTGCAGAAGCGCTGTCATGACGATTAATGACATATTTAATCAGCGCCTAATGGCTGATATCTACGAAGACTCACCTCCCTTTTATGTTTACTGAAATAAGACTCTGTGCGTTGCATAGCCATGACGTTCCTTATCATAATACGAGAACTGTTAACTCCGCCAAGGTTGGTACTTACTCAGCTCGTTCCATGTCTCCACAATTGCCCAGGACGTCGGCGTGAGCCGAGAGTCACCGCGGACGGTCCCGGGTGGGTCACCGTGTGTCTCGGGGAGTCGCCGCCACAGGGAGCTACCCGGTATCGTCGTTGGCATTGTTTCGCCTGAGCTCTAGCATGATACACATAATTTACGTTTTGCCAGTGACCTAATAAAAGCTTCCCTAATTAATATTAGAAACTTGCTACAATCTCCATGTATATGTTCGCTAGTATCCAGAAACCTCCGGCCACGCTGGTTCAACATCATGGAAACGGTCAAACCCATCTGACACATCTTGCACATAATGCGTCAAGAACCGAGTTTCAATTCGATGAGATGCCAAAAGTCCCGTTCACCCACATTCCACTCGACGATGAGGCCTAGCAGCCATTTGTTATTTACGTGGTACCAAGGTTCTTACATTCATTAAATAAGTTTGGACGAGTCCGGCGGTTTTAGTGCCCCCGCACAATTTGAAAAGGATAGCTCGCAATGTCAATGTAGTTATACTATACGCGAGCGAGTTTATCTCAATATTCGGGCTCTGCCACATCGATGGTTGGCTTGGCAAAGTAGTCAGCCATTTGGCCAATGAAGACAAACATCCGATTTAGCTCCAGGAGCAAACTTATTCGGGACTGCGATTCTTCAAAATGTCCACAGGTTCATACCGCGCCAGGTTGCCGTTGATCTGCGCATACCAGTACCGGATTGTCACGCGGAAGGCAAACTCGCGCTCCATGATTTCGAGCGTCCTCGGATGCGGCACTTTGAGACTGAGCAGCGAACACCCAAAATTCCGGGTGGCGATTGCGCCTAGTGGTCTTGGCCGCCAATGTGGTCAGCTGCAAAGCATATCCCGCCTGCATATTGTTAGGCTGTGATTCCTCGGAAGAGCTGGTTTTCTTGTAATGCTTATCTGTCTGTCTGTAGGAATTACCGATTAACATGATCAGCATCACATGAAAAACCAGGTTTGCCCCAACCGGAGGGTACACGCAATACTGGTGCGCGTTTCGCAAAAATGTCATGTGCCAACGCTAACCCTTTCAGCCCACCCGTTACGTAGGGCAGACGTTGGCGGCGCAGCCCAATCATCTGGCTACCAATAAGATGGGGCATGGTGGAACAGGCTGTCGCCGCAGAGACCAACTCAACAAAACTCTTGGATTCTCCCTGCGACCGTCGTGCTCATGAGCCTGCATACCTCGGGACTAAGTGGCACGGCCCTGCTGACTCGTACGTTTGAATTGGTCAAGGCCAGATTGGCCCCCAACGTGCTGAGAAGCATAGCCGAGAAGTGCTTCCGCCCCCGGTGCGGGGGCGGGGCCGGAAGGCGGGTCAGAGCCGACTGTACGGAGTATGGCCCCCCTAAGCTGGTATCGGGAGGGGCGCCAGCGTTGTCTTGGCTTACAGCTGAGCTGGATGTACTGAGCACTCCTAACGATACTCCAAGTAAAAGCGGAATAGCAACCCCTTAAAAGCCCAAATCTCCCCCTTCCGCTTTTCATACACCCAGCTTCATCGAAAATTCATCGCCAAGTATCATTACCTACTCAGTACTGCTCTCAAGACGACTATGACGGCCATTCGGGAACTGCCACTTGGCTGGATCACAGTCACGAGCGCCTGCGGCTGCGCCTTACCGAAGCTGCTTCACCTTAAATTGCCCGGAACAGGGTACCCGCCGGCTGTCGTGTATCCTGTCCTCTTTCTTGGCCTCTTGGCCCTGCAGGCGGGCGTGTTTGCGGTGCATGCCGTCATCACGTACCCTTACTTTTTGTCTCCGTTCCGCCACCTGCCCTCGCCCAAGGGAGGGCTGCCGCTTCTGGGCCACGGGCGAGACCTTCGCCTGTACGGACCAGGACACATGGCCAGACAATGGTATGGTTTGCGGGCACCAAGTCTAGATTTACGTGTGTTTTTTTGGCAATGAGGCTTACTGGGACGCAGGTACGCAGAAACCAACGTCGACAGCCTGATGCGCGTCCTTTGGCACGGCAATCAGGAGATGATCTTCGTTCGCTCACAGCACGCCCTCGCTGAGATTCTCGTCAAAAACAGCTACCAGTTTGAGAAGCCAGAGTTTGTCCGCGGCTTTCTCTCCTTGATAATTGGCTGGGCTCTCCTCACCACTGAAGGCGAGGAACACAAGAAGCAGCGGCGCAACATGCTCCCCGCCTTTTCGTTTCGCCACATTAAAGATCTCTATCCGCTCTTCTGGAAGAAATCTTGCGAGGGCGTTGCGGCTATGACGGCCGCATGCCGGGAGACGGACGCCGCGACAGGCTATGCGGAGATGGAAATCTCGTCTTGGTCGACGCGCAGCGGCCTGGACATTATCGGGCTCGCCTCGACCGGCATTGACTTTGGTGCTATCAAGAACGCCGACAATCCGCTAGCCAAGAGCTACTACTGCCTTAACCCGTCTCCGGCTGACTTTGCCCTGATTGGTCTGCGCGCATTCTTGCCCCAGTGGACCATTTCCTTCCTGCCCGTTCCCCGAATCTGGTCAGTGAAGAAGGCCGCAAACCACATTCGAAGCGTCTGCCGAGAGTTGATCCAGGACAAGAAGACACGACTTGCCAACAAGGAGGATCTCGGTGTCGACATTCTTAGTGTGGCGCTATCCAGTGGTTTGTTTACCGACGAGAACCTGGTGGACCAAATGATGACCTTTTTGTCCGCCGGCCATGAAACGACAGCTGCATCGCTTGTGTGGGCCATCTACCTGCTCGCAAAATACCCCCATATGCAGAGGCGGCTACGAGCGGAGATACGGGATCATCTACCGTCGCCTGATACTGAGAACCGCGACATCACAAGCACAGATATTGACAGTATGCCCTACCTCAATGCCGTATGCAACGAGGTTCTGCGCACGCACGGCCCGGTCGCAACAACGATCCGCGTCGCCAACTGCAACACTGTGGTGCAGGGCCAGTACATCCCGCGCGGCACGTTGTTGATTATCCCCATCTGGGCCGTCAACACGGATCCGCTGCTTTGGGGCCCAGACGCGCATGAGTTCAAGCCGGAGCGCTGGCTCAGCCCAGAGCTGGGCGGCACAAGCCGATCCAACGCGGCCAGTGGCGGCGCCACCAGCAACTATGCTTTTATGACATTTCTCCACGGCCCGCACAGTTGCATTGGCGGCAACTTCTCAAAGTCAGAAATGGCTTGCTTGCTGGCCGCTTGGGTCGGGAGGTTCTCGTTCCAATTGAAGGATGAATCTTTAATGGACGAGAGGAACTTGAACATCAACCCAAGTGTCGTTGCAAAGCCAGAAGGCGGTCTGCATATGCTTGTGAAGGTGGTGGATGGCTGGTAATTGCTACGGGGATGCCAACTATGAGGCTGCAAGAATCGTTTGAATAATGGATAATTGGAATAATTTGTCTGCCTCGTGCGCGATGGGCATGTAATGTTACGGAATGGTGTATATAGCGAGCACAAGTAGCTGCTGCTAAGGCCGGTGGAGAAAGAATTCAGGAATACAAATAGCTTTAGTCTTACAACTATTACTTTTCTACTTATGGGTTGACATACGAGTCTTCTGTGCATATACCAAATCAATCTGCCATCATATTTAAAAATAGCCATTTCTGGGAGGCATAGAGTAGGCTGGGACCTGGGTTACACGGCGGCAGCAGTGCCGTCGTTCGTTGGCCAACGGGCACGAATAACGGACGTCGCGCGACGCAAATTTCACATGTCAGCCCTTACCCTAGCGCTGTGCATAATTACATCGCCGGTACAGTTGAGCCGTGACTTTTGGCTCCGTCCCCGTTTCTAGAATGCGGGGTACCTGCCGAGGAAACGGGTCGCTACTCCGTACAAACCCCAAGCAGCATCTGCCGAAGGTTTCAGGCTAGCGTTGACATGCTCCCGCCCCGTTTTCCTTACTGTTGGCGTGGAGCTTCCAGTTGTCTGCGCAGACGAAACGGTCAACTGTTGGATAACCAAGGCTAACGCTCGGTAAAGTGTTAAGCTTCAGATGCGCCTCCGCCCCCAGATTTACTACCGAGGAAACATATTGATGCGAATAGGCGCATTGCTTATACTACCGAACAAAAGCTGCGGTCGCCCATTGTGTTTCTAGCTCTCATGGTTATAGAGACGCAGACGGTGTACGGGATACAACACTCGGTATTGTATCATTGTTTTGTCCGCATCAAGACTTACACACTTCCAACGGAACTCGCAATTACAACTTCACTACAAACATGTCAGAAAAGTCTGATGCAAAAGGTTCTCACAATGACTATGATTTTGAAGTCATCATCATAGGCGCGGGCATCTCCGGCATAAACGCGGCGTATCGCATCCAGACAGAAGCGCCAGCCGGTTCATCCTACACTATTCTCGAGGCAAGAGACCGGCTCGGCGGAACATGGGACCTGTTTCGCTACCCGGGCATCCGGTCTGATTCAGACATGTTCACCTTTGGCTTCCAGTGGAACCCGTGGCCGGAGAGACGCACATTTGCGCAGGGCGAGGAGATCAGAGAATACCTCAACAGTTCCGCCAAGCAGGCGGGCATTGAGCCGCACATCCAATACAGGCACAAGGTGGTGTCGGCAGACTGGAGCTCGGCCCAAAACACCTGGCAGATCATCACACGGGTGCAGGGAGAAGTAAAGCCTCGCATCTACCGCAGCCGGTTCGTGCTCCTGGGCACGGGCTACTACGACTACGACGAGCCGCTGCAAACCGTCATACCGGGTATCGGCGACTTCCAGGGCAAAGTCATCCACCCGCAGTTTTGGCCAGAAGAGTACGACTATACCGACAAGGACGTCGTCATTATCGGCAGCGGAGCCACGACCGTGTCGATTGTGCCGTCCATGGCGACCAAGGTCAAGCATATCACCATGCTGCAGAGGAGCCCGACGTACATTTTCCCCGTTCCCCAGCACAGTAAAATCACGGGTCTGCTCTTTACCCTGCTGCCACGGGCGGCGGCCCATCGAGCAAATCGGCTCATCTGGATCATGGTGACATATCTGATGATTGTCTTTTGTAACCACTTTCCCAATGTTGCGCGGTCAATCATTCGCCGCGTCAACCGAGCGTTTTTGCCGCCACAAGTATCAGTGGACCCTCACTTCATGCCGGCGTATAACCCGTGGGAGCAGCGACTGTGCGCGTCCCTGGACGGCGATATATTTGAAGCCATGCGCACCGGCAAGGCTGGCGTCGTAACGGACACGATTGAGCGCGTCACCAAGGACTCGATCCGGCTGCACTCTGGGAAGACGCTGCAGCCCGACGTCATCATCACGGCGACAGGGCTGAAGCTTCGATTTGCGGGCGGCATCCGGTTCACAGTGGACGGGCAGACGGTGGACGAGAGGACCAAATTTCTGTGGAAGGCATGCATGGTGCAGGACATGCCCAACCTCATATTTACTATTGGGTTTGAGAATGCGTCGTGGACACTGGGGGCCGACTGTGCGGCGCTGCTCCTAACGCGGCTGATGCGGCATATGCAGAGCCAAGGTGCGACGGTGGCTGTTCCGTTCCTGGACGAGCCGGATAAGATGCCGCTGAGGCCTTTGATGTCGCTCAAGGCAACCTATCTGAAGAATGTGGATGCAATGGTGCCCAAGGCGTCGACAGGGGTGTGGAGTCCCAGAGCCAACTACATGAAGGATCTGTACGCGGCGACCTGGGGGGACCTGCAGACGGGCCTGTTGGTCAAGTAGGGACTGTGCTCTTTTAGTCATGCCCGGTAGAGTAGAAACGGACACGATTTCAATAGAACAATAGCAGTACGTGTTTGTCCGCGTCTGGAATACAAACGACGCTTTGATGAAAATAGCTCCGCCGTGTTGTGGACATGATATGCTTGGCAAGTCACGTCAACTACCTTGTACAAGCTCTCTACGGAATTTGTTAAGCCGTACTTGCGCGATATGCGTCTCATTTCATTGCGACGCTGTCGGACGCCGTCGGACGCCGCATCCTCGCCTGGCCAGGTTTGTTATAGCTATTCATTTTGTTTGTGTGTAACTCTGTCGCCGCGGCCAAGAAGGATGACGAGAGAGTGAAAGACACCCCACGTGGACGACGCTGGCACCCGAAAGGTGTAGTTCAGCATGAGTGAATGAATGCCGGCCATCAAGGCGTCGCAATGGGCAACATGATACGTTATCCGGGTTCATGTCACAGGCACCTTGACTGATTATCATGACAGACAATTGGACGTTCGCAAACAAGTCGAAGCATCAAGTTAATGAGAGACTTTCCTCTTATTTTTCATGTCGCACTGTAACTGTTTCACCGTGTGCGCCTATCGCCATACATCATTCAGCGTCCCGGCACTGCCACACTCCTTTGTGGAACTGGCACTTCGATTTGGATCGCTCTCCCAAGTGATTTGACCGTTTTGCTTACGAATATACTTGTACTCGAAATTACTGGATGCCGGAATCTTAATCGTAGTCGTCCATAGTGGGTTATCCTGCGTGTACTTGTCCGCGTTGAGGGGCACGGCACTGTTCGGATCCCAATTGCTCAACTCGGTGATGCTACCGACGACAAAAATGGCTTCACCAGGTACAGTGGTTGCTTTAACGTTGACGGTCATGTCAGAGTCGCAGGCCGGCGCAGGCTGGCACACGTCCGGAACGGTGTTGGCTCCAGTTTCGCCCCAAGACGGCGGGACGATACCGGCGCGGCGCTCGGCTGCCGATAGAAATGCGGCATAAGACCAGGTCAAATCGCGAGCGGAAATGGGCGTGCCGTTTGCCTTTGTATATTGCTCAGCGAGTGACCCATCCGCGGGGGTGTATTCGCGGACCACGTATACAAACCCGTCGGCGTATACCTTTACTGCCTTGGTGAGGGAAACGTACGTGGCCGAGTCTTTAGCATATGTACCTGCAGTAGCAGACGGGACCAAGTGCTGGAACAACGGCAGCGAGACGCTGTTAATGGTCAAGGCCCCAATGCGGTTCCATTGGTACAGCGCCGCGTACAATTGCTCTGCCGCAGCAAGCGTGGTCAAGTACCATGGGTTACCGTCGTAGTACACATCCTCAGAATACCTTCCGACAGCAAGCGCCGCATTTGGACCACGGTTGCTATTGATTTGGTAGACGTTGCGAAACGACTCAACAACTTCCAAAAGATTGGCCAGCGCGCGCGGTGAGCAAGGCTGAAAGGTTGCGTCTGTGCATTCCGAGGTTGGGTCAAATGTGTGGATCGAGGAGAGAAGGGAATTGGCGTCTTTGCCAGTACGCCCGTCGTTTGTGTTGATGTTGGAGTCAATATATCCACCGACCCAGAAACTCTGTACGAAACAAAGTACTCGCAGCGCGTACTCCGCACAGTTTGTGCATGTTTGCGATAGAGACTTTGCCAGTGCGGATCCCTCGACGAGTGCGCGATGCGTGGCTGACAACGTGAAAAAGGATGACCCATTTACCTCTTCCCACAAATCATAGCCGGTTCTGTTCCAGTAGCTCACCGTGTAGGCCAAGTCTTTCTCAATCACAGGCCATACCTGCTCTGTCGCTTTGGCCGTTTGACCATTCTGAATTAACCAGTTGGCGTACAGCGTGAGAGCAGTAGCGCGCAACGGCGGACCGTCACGCTGGGGTCGGCCCCAAGAACCAGTAAAGGCAGTCAAGTCGACATGGAATTTGGGCTCGCCTAGACCGCCGGATTCTGGAGTGCCGGACGGGTTCGTCACGTTTTGTAGAATAGCTTGTGCTGCAACGTAGTCATCGATTGTGTCTTGCAGAGGCGTATCGCCGGCAATGAAGCGCTCAATGAGGACTTTGAACGTCAGCGCAGCGTCACGCGTCCACGTATACCAATCTGAATTATTAGCACATGACAACACAGAAGACGAGGGAACCTACAGTCTGGATTTTCCCGCGAGGGGCTTGCAACAACGACTCCCGGCGCGGCACCTTGGGCTTCTTTGCCATCGGGCCCAATGTTGGCGAGCACGCCGGCAATAGAGACTTTGCTCTGGTTGTCGATGAAGGCGTCAAGTTGGGATGTGCATTTCTGGGCTGTGGCTGCGGCGGGCAGCTGAGACAGCGCAAAGCCCAAGATAATATTCTTGAGCTGCATTTTGGACTTTAGCTGTGCAACATCTTGAATAGGTTCAAGAGAGCGTGCCTGGGAATCGTGGTCAATTTAAGTTTGCTTCTGCCGGGGAAGGCAGTTGCCCCGGATTATTCTTTCTGTGTGGGGGGGATCCAGCGTGAGGAGATGTGCGGAGTATGCAGGAGCGGAGTGTCCGCCTCGCCATTGCTGCACATTGGCCCAAAGTGCCGGGCTAAACTACTGAACTAGAGACGCCATCACGCCAAGCGTACGAGGGTATCGGTCCGTTTAGTTTGGCGCCGGGATGGGATGAAAAATAGGGCGGCAGATCCATGGGAAGAGGCCGCTTGAACAAGGACGCAGAGCCGCGTCAGCGTTGGAGGCACTGTAACTTTGTATCCTTTTTTTTCATGAATGAAATATCTGTTTCGTCAAGTCGGGAACGAATGGCGCGGTAAGATTGCAGTGACGGCCCATCTGGACTAAGATGTGGCTTCGGCCGCTTTGTGGATAGCCGCTTCGGCGCAAGTACTCGTAGACCCAGCTGCTGTCCTTCCAAGCGTTATGTGATCTGCGTACATATCCACATATTGGTCAAGGCCGTCGGACCGACAAGCTGGAAAAAGGAAGCAGGGGTTCAGTCTTCTGTGCCGCCCTGCTCGTAGACATGCTGCTTGAACAGGAGCGAGGATTATTGAAGCATTCGTTGTATAAGCATTAGAAAGCCGTTTGGTAAGATCCACGAGTATAAAACGGTTCAGCCGGAGTTGATGCCAACAGAAAAAGTATACAAGTTCAAGTGTCACGTTTAATTAGTTTAGATGATGACAGAGCAATTGACGTCAATTCAAGCTAGGCTGAGCGAGTAGCAAATGCATGTGCCGTGTCTGTAATTCCTCCCATTCGGGCTTTGTCCTATCTGGTCGATAGGCATCGTACCCCGTCGTTACCCTGTAGTCGGCATCGACGTCGGTATCAGCGTCAGCGTTGGCAGCATCAGCGACGGCGTTGGTGGCAAAATCTAAAGTTGCGGCATTAGTAACTTTGACAACCTTTTCAGGGGACCGCATATTGAATTGCAGCTGACAGCTTGCTTGGTCTGGTGTTATGGTTTCCCAATGCCCAAGCAGAATGCGTGACAAGTCGTCTCAGCTGCATGCAAAAGTTGACCGACCACACTTGGGAGGTGCTGTGCCTGTGACTTCGGTTTGGCTGCGTTGATTTGGTTTGAAAACGCAATTTGTGCATAGCTCCAGCAATATCAAACGGAGTGCAGTGGAAAAGCTGCAGGCAATCTTTCCAGACGCCTTGGCATTCTGAAGTGATGGAGGTCGGAATACTTTCCCACATTGGTTTGTCATCACTCCAAAGCTCCTGGGCCTTTGCATCATCTGCTTCAGACCACTCAGGCTCTTGAAGACAGGAAGGGTAAAGAGGATCAATGTCTGTTTTGCGTCGTTTTGCTGCCTGGGTTTGCCCAGAAGCCTTGACGTTGGCTTGTCCAAAAGTGGTGACAAACGTGTCGAGGGCGTTGGTGAGGGAGCGATTCAAGTCGGGCTCTGTCGCTGGCATTTACTTGATGCCAAGGTACTTAACTGGAAGGTAGCAGGAGTGGCAGTACCTGTATTCAACCTTTCACCTGGTTCCTGCTGGCCCAGTCCTTGGGCCCCGACTTGGGCAATGCCCCCGGGATTCCCTCCACGCCCGCTGCCCCTGGGCCCGCCTCTCGGCCTTCCTCTCTGACGTGTTGCTCTCGCTCGTACCGTGCTGTTGTTCATGGTGCCGACTTTGTTGACACTTGTGATGATTCAAAATTCGAAATTCTGGCTTTGTTTGGGGCTTTGCAGTGAAGTGACGCGGATGATTACAAGGGCAAAAAAAGTGAATGTCTACAAACGGGACTGCCTCCTACCTAGTACAAGCAAAATGGGCGACGCGTCCCCAGCTCAGTCAGCGGCAGTCTTGGACGCCGACAAAACAGTCGTTGCGCAGTCTGCCATTGTGCTGCGCGTCGTTTGTATGTGTCCAAAGGCAGGATTGCTGGGCTCCTGTAGCCAGGCATCAAAGCTGGACCGCTTGAATTCCTGCATTTCGACGTTTCTTGTGTAGTTTCGTGGCACAGAGTATCTGAGAGTGAGTGGTGCTAGTGCATCGGGAAATGTAGGATGCAGGTTCCAAGTAGCAATGGCAGGTCAAACGGAGTGGGCTACCTAAATGGCTGCCAGCGCTTTCGACGGCTGGCGCAAAAACGTACAGACAGATGTCGGATTCTTTAGCAAGTACTATTTCAGTACCAAAGTACTAGATATATCTCAATACATTGTGTTTTGCGAACGTTTTCCCCTGATCGACAATTGTCTAATTTGGCATTGTTGCATGCCAACGGACTTTGCAGGTTGGAGTCGACCATCTACTGGTCACAACACTCTACAAAATGGCATGATGCGTTACAGGCGATGGTTAAACGTCATTAAAAATTGAGTTTTGCATTCAAATAATCGCGTACTGCAGCTAAACCACGAGATGAATCATTTCGTTGTCATTGTTGTTGTTGTTGTTGTTGTTGTTGTTGTTCTTGTTGGTACGGCCGAGCTTGAAGAAGAGATGAACAAGTTACGAAACGAGCTCATCGAGTCGCGTGCGGTACGTATCAGGCTGCAAGCAGATCGCTCTATCAAGGAGCGTGATGAGCAAAGATCAACGTACGAAGCCCTAAAGGTAGAGCGCGACGGTAGCGTTGCATCTCTACATCAGGCCAGATCAGAACTTGAGCAAGTGCAGCTAGCAGCTGAACGCCTTTCTTTGGACAAGGTTGATATTACAGCCAGCTGCAACAAGATGATATCGCTTCTCAATGCTGCAAACCAATCCTGGGGTCGCTCGTCCGAGGACTGGGCATTGTTGACACGAGATCTGAACGAACTTGAGCTCAACCCTCAAAACATTGTCACTGTTCGTCCACATGGATACCAAGGTTTCACTCGATGCTGACGACGACTCCCGGGCAACATCTGCGACTAGACTGGAGAGGCGTCCGCCCTTTTTTCGCATTAAACGCGCTGCAAGCATCCGAGTATGTGCAACCTGATCAACTATACCTTCCAGAAGGTTATTAACAAGTTCATAGTCGTCATTGGGGTCGTAATCGTTAAGCTCGTCGGTGTTGAGCTGCTCTATCGCCTCTTGGTATCGTTGGAGAAGTTGTTGTACGTCGGCAAAGTCATGTTTCACGTTACGTCTAAAACTTTTTAGCTCTTCTAATTGTTCTTGAGACTCCTCACTGTAGCCGGCTTTGTCTGTCAACAGCGTCTCGATGCTGAGATCGAGTTTTTCCATCAAATTATTAACGGTTTTGTGTTGCTTCCAGGCGCGACTCAACCGAGGATCCGTGAATGCGCTCATTGTTTCAAGACCGCTGTGCTGTACTGACTTGGAGGTTGTTGGCGTAAGCTTGAAGATTTGACAAAATGCTGTTACAAGAAGGTTTGTCGAGGCTGCGTGTTGGGTACCTAGGTAAGGTAAGTAAATTTGCCCGAGTGTTGGCAGCTGTCAACTAGACTTCAGTTTGTGCTCGTTTGTCGACACCACCCGGATAAGGAGCATGTTTCTTCCAATGGCACCTGTGTTGATATTTTGTTTTCTTTGGATGCAGCTAATTTCGGGGTTTCTGTGTCCCTGCTTAATTGAGCACGTAATGTACAAATGTATCCCTATTCAGTGGGCGACCAACGAGTTTCCGTCACTTGTGAGCAGCAGTGAATAAATCACGTCTTCTAGAAATCACGCTTAATAGAAGCCTCAATCGCATCCCTTGTGCCACTGCTATTCACCATGTCCCAAAACACGCCCTTGTTCTCAAGCAGCTCCGCCGGCATGCCAGACTCACAAACTCACTAGAATCTTGTCAAAGCCAGCCACGGTGAGCAGCTTGTGCGCAACCAATGACCGTCGTGGTGGCAAATTCTTCCTTGATGATTTGCTGAATGACCTCGTCGGTGGCGCCGTCCCTTTCGTCAAGCACAGGGATGCGACGCTGCGCAAGAACCGCACGCGCGAGGCAGATCAGTTGGCGCTGTCCGTGGGACAGATTCGCACCACCAGCCTTAATGGTCATCTCCAGGTTAAATGAGTCTGTGGCTGCTGATGTATGCTCGCGCTTGTCATTGACGAGTTGCACACGTTGAAGAGCCGGGACGAGCTCTTCATCGGTCTTTTCCCCGCTCGGGTCAAGATTGCAACGCAGCGTGCCCGAGAATAACAGAAGATCTTGCGATATCATCTTCTGCGAATCTGACTCAGGGCGACTTCAGTGGTGCTCACCCCATTGATGCGAATATCTCCATCCGCTGGCTCAATGAAGCGCAGCAGCGCATTTATGAGGCTCGATTTGCCGGCTCCCGTGCGCCCGACAATACCGATGCGCTCATGAGATGGCGCAGAGAACGAGATATTTTTGAGAACCAGAGGCTTATGCGGGCCATACTTCATGCTAACGGCGCCCACTTCCAAGCTTCCTTGCGACGGCAAATTGGGCATCTCTCTTCCCCGGTCCGGTTCTGTCGGCACCTCGGTCAGCGCAATTATTCTGTCCGCGGCGAACAGACCCATCCGAATTGTTGAAACTTGACTAAGAAGCTTCCCCAAGGTAGCCTCATCTCGTTCCGTCTGTTGTGCAATGATATGTTCCGCTTCTGTTTCAATATCAATTGCGCTGAATACTCGAGTCATCTCCTCCTCGCTATTTATGAGGACCTCGTAGAACCCGGCGTTTAGGTTGGGATTTTTCCGTGCGTTCTGGCGGTGGTTTCGGCCACTCCTTATGACGCTTGCCGAGCGGCATAATGGGCTGCTGCTTGGCAGGAACGAGCGAGTGGTGACTAGAGCGACAACCTCCGTGAGCTCTTCTTGTGCTGTGGAGTTGAAGCCGTCTGAGTCCCGGTTGTTTTGTCGGCGGCCTCGTACGCCAGTTTCAGGGTTAGTCGATTCTTCAATCGCCACCGCTTATGTCTACGCAAGAGCGCTAAGCGGATTCTGGGCTACTGTTTTTTACTGGTTGCACGTGATGGTAGTCGGTATTCGTCTACAGAGATGGGTACCGATGTAGATGTAAGAGGAGAGTTGGGTCGCGCAATACAAAGCATCATGGCAACATTCTACAGGGTAGGGCAGTATTTCTTGGTGTGTCGTTGCAGTGGCCTTGCACATTGAAGCCAATCCTCAGCGACGGAGAAAATGCCATTGATTAGATAAAAGTTGGCGCTAAAATTGCAGTAAATTCATGTGTAGGCAAAGCCGCTGAAGTGGTTCTGCCAGTTATTGTCTTGCTTCCGGGTCTGAGGCTGTGACTGGAAAGTGACGACCTTCAGTTTCACTTTGTTTCTAAAGTGAATTGGAAAAATTTCTCTTTACCGTCAGCACCATCCCCAGCAACGCCATCAATCAATCAATCCTACCATCGCCGTTTTTTTTACTTCCAAAATGCCTTATGATATTGTGCGCGCACGACTGACCGCGAGGCGTACCCCGTGTCTCCAGAGATTCCGTGGGAGGAGAAAGATTTTGTCAACAAAGCCCGATGGATTGCGGTAATAGAAATGCCGCAATGGTGAGAATCTGCGGTCTAGTTCGATCACTATTGTTGGTATAAGTGCATTCAAGCAAAAAGACGCCGTATTTGACTGCGGCAGACTTCGCAACGCGTACGAGACATTGAGTCGACTCAGCGTTCAATTACCCATATGTGCGGACGGGCTGGAAGGAACCTAGTTCCTCGGCTTAAAATCTTCCAAGCTATCGAGTAGTTCAGCGTCGCCCGCTTCATTAGGATGCACTTGTTCGAGCTGCTCAATAAGAGAGGCGTGTATGGCACTCCTTGGCGAAATTTGGAACTCAAACTCGGTAGGGTATGTCAGCACGCCAGGCTTTGGCTTAATATTGACGTCAATCTCGTTACCGTCTTTACCAACCTTTTTAGAGAAGTTGAAGACGGCGAGTGTTTGAACCATATTGAGGAACAGGCTTGAATCAGCAAAGAAGCGACCAGGGCAGATACGGCGACCATAGCCGAAAGCCTCGGTTCGCGGGTCAGGCTCGTTGCGAGGCGCGAGGAATCGGTCTGGGTCAAAGCGCTCCGGTTCAGAATAGACCTCAGGGTCATGCAGAAACCACCAGACAGCAGGCAGGAGAAACGACCCTTTAGGGATATACATGTCTTTGTATTCGATATCGTCGGTTGCTGTATGGGGAAAGCCCATTGGCGAAACAACCCACCAACGAGACGCCTCTTTAACCATTGCATCTATATATGGCAAGTTTTCACGATCGGTAAAGGTTGGCAGCCGATCCGAGCCCACAACACGGTCAATTTCGCCTTGGGCCTTTTTCTGCACTTCGGGAAACATAATCATAGCTGCAGTAAAGGCAGTGAGCGTAATAACGGTCGTGTCGGCGGCTGCGCCGTATAAGCTGGCGGCGGTCCAGATGATAGCATTCTCATCCTCGTTACTTAGCTCCCCTTCTGGGCTTTCTTGCGTGAGCTTTTGAACGAGCTTGGACACGTAACACGGCTGCGAGTTGAAAGTAGACATCTGGCGGCGGACAAAATCGTACGGAATATAGCCGGAGGCGTGTATTGACTTCCTCCACCTACGCGCTGTCTCCTTAAATTTAATGCCGGGGATGCCATCGGGCAAGTAGCGTAGGGCGGGGATGATATCAACGGCCCAGGCCATGGGCACGGCGGCAAGGGAGAACTCGGTCATCATCCGGTCAATGAGGTCAACCAGTACGTCGGGCTTATTCGGCTCAACAGTGTAACCGTACGCCATCTTTAGTACCGTGGCTGCGGCAGTGCTATAAACTGTTAGAATGTGCAGTGGCTTCAATATGCGATGGTAATGGACTCACGTCTTTAGATGCGACTTCCACTGCTCTGGGTGCTTAAGTGCACGCACGAGTTGGCGATTGACCTCTACCTCCTGGACGTCTTGAAACTGCGCCGCCGACGCCTTGGTGCCGAGCTCGCGGTGTAAGTACGTGCGGTAGCGGCGAAACGTCGGAGTGTAGCTTTGACAGACGACAATGGCTTCATAGCCGCACAGCTGGTTGGCCATGACCATGGTAGGCCGTCCCGAGGATTTACTCGCTTTCTTCTCAAGCAGTTCGTGGGCAATCTTTTTGTCGTGGATGATGACGAGTGTCATCCCCATTACGGTGACAGAGCTAATGGGTCCATGGGCGTCTTTGTGCGCAAGCCAGTGCTGGTACTCGACTTTTCCAGGCGATGGGAAATCTTTGACATTCCCTAGCACAGGCAGTGGCTTTGGACCAGGGGGCAGTCTGAACGCCTTTTTGCTCGTCAACCTTTTGTAAACGACATAGGTGACAAGTGTCAAGAGTAGCCAGGTAAGCCAAATAGAGACAGCCATCTTGCTCGCCAGTAAGCTGTGACGTCTATAATGGGAGGGCAAGGAAAGAATATTGTTGAAGACTCATTAGTTACAAAACGATGCTCATGGTGTCACAAATAACATAGCTAGCGGCACACGTAAGCCATGTCGGTGGTGCCCCTGCATATCGTTCAGTCTGTGCTGTAGGTGTGGCGGCCATCCATGTCAGCCTCAACAGTTGAAGAGAGTCAATCTACGTAGCGGAGCTCAACGGAGAAGCAGAACTCATATTCTCCTTCCGTCCTCTTCCAGGTCCCCTGTTTGAAGCCCACTAACTTGCATAAGCTAGGCGACGCCACTGCTTGGCTCAAGTCCTTTTGCATTGCCGTGGAGCTTGCAATTCCGCCAATGAGGATCATGCCTCCAGTCACCTACACGTTCTGTCCGTGCTCACTGCGATCGGAACGAACAACGAGCAGAGCATGCCGCCTGACATTGTTCGTCATGTCACAACTGTACTGTGGTTCGACTGCCTTTCTCCCCACATTAGTTGCGGCCCGGCCTTTGCGGTTCGATCCGCCTGAGACTGTTTTGCCTTGATAGGTGGAGCACCGGCCGGATCACCGAGTTAACCCCATTGTCCCCAGGTCACCCACCATAAAATGGTGGGGCGACAGGGGGGCGGGCAGCCTTTGCTGTAATATTACAGCCAACCAGCAGCCGAGAACTGTTTGTCTGTGTCGCGGGTAAGAGATAGGATGTAACCCGAGGCATCTCTTGTACCTCGTACTTGGTGCGCTTTACTCCACGGCGACCACACATTGAACCAAACGATGCTTGGACCACTTAGTGCGCCACTCTTATAGTGATATGGCTCACAAGGGTTGGTTGGCATCATGTTCGTGCTGACATTGCAGGCAAAGCTTTATACATAGTGCGAGTAGTAATATACATGCATGGTGCGCGTTAATTTACACAGCAAGCAAGGACCACGGGATATGGAGTCTTGCTCGCTGCCGCCCCTTGCTGTCAACTTGCCCATCCCAGCATGTACCAAACTGGACTGCACGTGAAGCTCCCAGCTAACGTATTTTCAGCAGCAACTGCCAATAGTAAGCTGAATTAGCCCTGGTTAGCGGCTTTTTCCGCAGCCGAGACTTTCATAAGCCGTGTCGCCGCGATGGCACCAAAGTTCTTGGTCTGTCTGTGTCTATTCCCCCATCGTCGTTTTCGCACTCGTGCACTGTCTCGTTCTTGCGCAGAAATCTATGCGCCAGCCCTGTAAATAGGGCCGTTGCGTCAGCGTTGCCTGTCATTCAATTCAGTAATTGAATAAACGACGCGCATTGCTAGTGTTCTGCGCAATGACAAATCTCCCGACGCCGGGAGACCTAGCGTACATGCAGGCACACATTGGCGACTCGACTGTGGTCGACATTATCGTGTGCTGCGCTGTATGCGCTGTTGCATCTGTTATTATTGTTGCTTTTCGCATCTGGGCTAGGTTCGAAATAGCGAACAGACTCAACGCCGGCGATTACCTCATCATCACGTCGTTGGTACGCCTCTTTCCCGACGCAATAATGCCCGTGCCTGCCACCATCAGTGTGCGACAACAGCGGCTGACTTGAACTACAGGTATTCTTCATCGCGTTTTGCACTGTGTTTGCTTTATCGACTCGCTATGGCGCCGGTCGGCACATTCTACTCATCATGACGGACCAGGAGAAGCTGCGCATGCTAGCAATTGTAGGTTGTGGTCGAGACAAGTAAACGGTGCGCCATCGGCTGAGATCCTGCAGCTCAATATCCTTAACCCCATTCTGTATGGCATGGCAGCGACGTTTGTCAAACTCAGTATCCTGGCGCTGTACATCTACATCTTCCCGCAGCCGAGCTTCCGGTACTGGGTCTATGTATTGGGCATCATCAACGTCCTAAACGCCGTCAGCATCGTTCTCGTCGCCTGTCTTCAGTGTCGGCCCCTGGAAGCGCTCTGGAGCCCGATACCTGGCGCTACGTGTATCAACTTTAGCCATTTTAGCATGTTCAACACGTCCTTCAACTTGGCAATTGACGTTGTCATTCTGCTTTCACCGATACCACTGGTTATGAAGCTCAACCTCAACACACGCAAACGAGTCTTGCTTGCAATTAACTTTGCTTTGGGTGGAGGGTATGTACGGTTCTAATCAGTAACCACGCAGCTTGCGCATTACCCCAACGCCTATTTGGCCTACGTGAATCGTTTACCTGCGGCCTTTGCTGACCTCGTTTCTCGGCTCTAGTGCCTGCGTTGTTGCCGCGATCCGGCTACCTTTTGCCCGCCGTGTTGGCGGCACAGTCGATCCCAGCTGTGAGTTATTAACCCCTAACGATTATGAGACCCGAATATGTACTGATTTGTTAGGGGATATGATTGCTGGCGGCTTGCTTACGGTGGTCGAGGTGGCGGTCGCACTCCTATGCGCCAGTTTGCCCGTGTACCGGCCGCTGTTCAAGCGATTCGCCCCAGGCCTATCGTCAGCTACCACATCCGGTTACAAAAACAGATCGTCTGGCCCCAGTGACTACCTTGGGAGCGGTGGAGGCGTCAAGACCCATGTCAGCACCAATTCTAAGCGCGGCAACTCGTACCGCCCAGGCATCAACATTACCGACGACATTAGCATGACGGCGCACTTGTATGTGAATGGCGAATGGGAGCGCGTCGCTGACGACGAGGTTGGTTTGTTTCCCAAGGATACGCATTCCACGCCCACAGGAAACAATAGCGCGTGGATGTGAGGGCAGCAAGACTCGTCTTGTGATTGAGGGTGGCTCTGCACATTTGTGACTTTCAACAATCACGAATCGAATGTATTTATACGTTGC
Organism: Lecanicillium sp. LEC01; assembly: GCA_002242745.2. Taxonomy (NCBI): domain Eukaryota; kingdom Fungi; phylum Ascomycota; class Sordariomycetes; order Hypocreales; family Cordycipitaceae; genus Lecanicillium; species Lecanicillium sp. LEC01. Next base: position 66,977 of record NIWZ02000068.1, read on the forward strand.
TAAGATTTTACGTCTGAGGTGTTTCCGGGAAATATTTTATTTTCTTCGCAAGATGGCGGTGATAAGGGTTTAAAACGTAACGAGCGTCTACTATTTAGCTCGCCATTGCTTGGTCCTTAAAACATATGTATCATTGAAAATTTGTCATATAAAAGCAACTTGCAATAATTAAACGCCTCTCCTACGCATGGCGGCTTTGAAGATGCGCGCAAAGTCAGCCACATGTTCCTTATTGAGCATCTTGGCGTGAATCCCAGGACACTCATGGAAGGCGGCGTTGGATCGAGCAAAGTTGGCCCAAGGCCCGAGTTTGTTTTCTCGCCAGTCTTGGCGGTCTCTGGCAGCGTAATGCGGTGGGTCGGCGACAAAGACATCAATGGTATTCACCAGACCGATGGGCTCGTACGACTGAGCGTTGACTCTAAAGTTCTCGGCAATGTCACAGATGAGCTCGAGCTTGTCTTTGTCCAGGGCAAGGGCAGTAATGCGCTCATCGTTGCCAATAGTCAGGATGTAAGAAAGAGCATCATCGCGACACAGACTACGTACATGCTGTGTTGAGGCGTCCATAGTATCCTGGTCGATGAGCTCTAGGAAGAAGGCTATGTGGAGGAGCACATCGGCCCAGGTTAAGTGGTGAACGTACTGCGCAATGTGCGGTGGATAGTCGATGCTGGCGAGAAACCTTACCTCTTGACCTTGCCCCTCGAGTATCTTGCTCACTTCGTAAGCGAGTGTGGAGCCCAGTGAGTAGCCCGCGATGGCGTATGGACCTCTGGGCTGCGTCTCGCGAATCTGCGCGGCGTACGTCTCGGCCGTCTCCGCAATCGATGAGAACAGCCGCTCGCCCGGGTTGAAGCCGCGCGTACGCACGGCATAAACCGGTCTCGTGGGAAAATGCGCTGCCAGCGCGATGAAGACGAGTATGTCGCCGCTACCTGGGTGGATACAGAACAGAGGCGTGGACGAACTCTCGCCCTGTACATCTCGGGACGACAACGGCACAATGGAGTTGTACTCACGCGGGCTTAAAACGAGCTGGTCTATGGCTGTAGAAATACCGTGGACGGTTGGTCTAGACTGGTTAGTACCCCTTTGCTAGTTCCAGGCGTGGGGCAACAGCTTACTCCTTTAGCATGACAGACATGGGGATGTCAACCTTAGTGCCCAGCGACATTTGGATGGTTGCTTTTAGGAGAATCAAGTTAAACGAGCAGATGCCGAGTTCAAAAATGGAAGCCTCGGTGCTTATCTCATCGAGAGAGATACCCAGCAATACCGCCAGGTCGCGCTGTACTATGGCTTCCGTCGCAGACTCAGGTGCGCGGCGACAACTCTGAGCGTGTGCTTCAATGCGACGGCAGTTGTCCTCCACGTATGTAGCAAAGTCGCCGCGTTCAAGTGCCGCGCGCAGCTTGGTCCGCGAGAGCTTGAAAAGCGACGATTTGTGCAACATAACCGGGTCAAGAGGCACCACTTGTGCCGCTGTACTACCTATTGCAAGCGATAAGATTTTGTTGATAGCCCGGGCCGTCTCGTAGCGCACTCGGTCGTCGTCAATCTCAAACGCTGGCGAGTAGACAACGGCCAACTGCTCGGTTGGTTGATTTGGGGCACGGGTAGGAAAGACTGCGGTAAACGAAGGGCGCAGGCCGGGGATATTTTCTTGTTCGATGGTTTTTTCCAGCTCTGTTGAACTCCACTTGATACCGTTGATAATGATAGAGTCCTTGGTTCGGCCCGTCAGGTGGAGGCGGCCGGTAGCGTCGATTCGGGCAAGATCACCGGTGATGAACCACCCATCGGCTGTAAATGCGTCGTGTGTCGCTTTGGCGTCATTGTAGTACTCTTCGAACACGACCGGCCCCGACACTTGCAGCGCGCCGGTTTCGCCAGTCTGCACCAGCTTTCCAGCGTCAGTCAGGCTCACAACACGCATCGCCATGCCAGGTATGCAGGTGCCTAGGCTGGCAAACTCGTGACCTCTCGCCAAGTCGTAGGACGGACACGCGCACGAGTAGATGGAACCAGCACATGTCTCTGTCATGCCGAACCCGGGACGGATAACCTGGCCCTTGGCACCCAGCCGCGCCAACTCCAACGTTAGCGCATGGCAAGTCTCAACTACATTGGACTCGCCGCCGGAGATGAGAGCTTCGAGCTTGCACAGGTCTGCTGTGAAGTGCGGTTTGGCGGCAAGGGCTATTTGAAGCTTGGCCAGGAAAAAGTTTGGCGCAAAAGTGTAGGCAACACCGTGAGTGTCAAGGAGTTTGATGAACTGGAGAGGATCCCGAAGCAGCACGGCCGCAGGGACGTGGATTTGGTTGCTACCCAGGCTCACTACCACTGTTAGCTGCTCTTCTTCCTCTTTCAAACCCACCACGTATCATGGCGTGACTTTTAATGTACCCAAAGCTTAACATTCTATAAGAACGTACGTACTTGAGTGCAAGTGGATTTCTAGGAGGCTCGCGACATGGTCTAAGCCAACCCAGTTGAGGAAAACATGACCAGGTGCGGTTCCGTGGTGGGAGCTCTTGCCTTCCAGAGACTTGATAATCTGCCCATGGCGTAGCGGCACGGCTTTGGCACCACCAGTACTGCCAGACGTCAACATGAGGACCGCGACATCGCGTGCAGTCTTGTTAAGTTGCGATAAGTTGCTAATAGGGTCGCCTGCAGAAACGCTGTCAAGCGTCTCTATATACTGAATCGTGAGTTGGGGGACACCTTGAAACTCGGCGGCCAGCCGCTTACTTGTGATAAAGGTAGGACTGCGCAGGAGAGTGTGTAGACGCTCGAGGTGAGCCTTGCGCTGGTCATCGTCCTTCACAAGCGCGGTCGAGATGGTAGGCAGGAAGCCGGCTAGAGTGACGGCCCAGAACCAGACAATGTTTTCTCGCTGTGAGGCAAAGTGCAGGAGCAGAACCGAGTCGGGTGCCAGACCTGGTATGCTAGCAATGCGACTGGCTTTCTCTGCGGCTTCCATGAGCAGCTCGGCATAGGAAGTGCTCTCTGACAACAAGTTGCCGTCCTCTCCAGCAGAATAAAAGATGCAGCGGCCGCTAGTTGCAGCTGCACTACTGAGCAGCTGCGGTAAGGTATCGACAGAGCGAACAGGCGGCACTTTATACATGGTTGACGGGGCCAGCGCTCCCTTAATATTTTCCCAAAGACGCGAAAGACCTATAGTAATACTAAGATCTAGCGTACTGCTCTGAATAGTCATGTCTTAGGCGTAGTAGCGGCAACTCGGATTAAGGGCCGGCTTATTAGCCTAGGAATTAAAGTGCAGGGGCTGGAAATCGCAAGCGAGAGTTTGTGTGTAAGAGAGCCAACAGAAGATATTTGTGCTTTGAATAGCAGAACTAAGGGTTCAGGGACTAAATTGACACAGCTACTGTCAATCCTGAATGAGAAGTCCGTGACGAACTTGGCAGCGGACCAGTCATTCTTCTATCAAAGCCCCGTTCTCGACCACGCCACTCTAAGTCGTGCAGCAGTCTGCGGTACTAAAGCGGGCCTATAGAGAGCTTTGACAAGTCCGGTGGCGAGGAAAACCAGCGCTGGATGACTTATGGAGTGTGCATAGAAAGCATAGTCGACCACTCCGAAACGGGGTCCGACACATCGTGCATTGTTCCGCTTCTAGCTGTGAAGCGATGGACACTAAGATAGTCGTATTTGTGCTGGAGGGTTATAGGGGCCACTGCTCTCTCTTAGATTGGGTACAGTGGCTGCATCTGTACTTCTCTATCGGTGATTGATGTCTCGAGGTCAGTGGTTGACGAATCCACCGAGCTGAGCTGCACGACCCCTTTTGCGCCAGGCCACATGTTTGCAGGTTTGTGGCTTTTTGGCTGTTTCATGTCCTCATTCTGCTGCAGCTCATTCTCCTGGGCAGCTTGGCCGACGAACATGCATAGGGTCCACAGAGAGATTCCTGGTACTGTATACTGCGCACATGCTTTCCGACTAGCCATGACAAACATTGTACGCTTTGGCGATAGGTCAGAATATGATACCAGTTAACACAAACCAAATCAAGGGGACTAACCGGCAGGTTTTAGACAGGGCTGATAATAGTGCGGCCAGTTTAGCACACCAATAGGACGCACTGCCGTAATAGGCACCACTAGTGCAATTTGGCCTACTTAAAGTGCACTATGGTTTAGTGCAACGCTCCACCACTACACTGGTTCAGTGCGATGCCTAGTACACTGACTTTTAGTGCAGTGCTGCGACCTCAGACTATTACGAGGTATTGGGCAAAAGAAAACACCCCTGTCACGTACAGAACGACGCTAAGCTGCTCACCACTTCACTAACCGACCAGTGTCAAAGTATCTATTCAACAACTTCTCTAGATAATAGAATAAAATTCAATAACGTAATAGAAGTAATAGTAATTATAAAATACTACGTCACACCTTGCACTTTGGAGCCGGGTGCAAGGCGTACAAACATCCGAAGGCTGCGACCCTGTGGGCGTGGCCAAGCAGTGAGGCAGCTAGGCAGTTAGGGACCTAAACAATCACAGTACAGTCAATAAGCTACGATTATCTACATGCAAACGTTTGGGCTTGCCGCGGGCGGCATCGCGTGGGAGGGTTATTGACCTGTGGCCTGTCCTGTAGGGATTGCTCATCAAAACCTGCCGTTTGCGAAGTTGCTGATCCCTCATTTTCATTATGATCCCTTCGGGCGGCGACGCCTACGTAAGGTGGTTGCGGTCAAATGGCGCATCCAGCATCAGGCCCCGTATCGTCTTCACACGCGACACGGCCACGTAGCTTAACCCGGTGTGAAAGTCACGGCAGGACAGGTCCGTCACAATCATATCCTCGGTGATGCTCTGTGACTTGGGACCCGTAATGGCGTGGCATACGACGAAAGGAAACTGGATGCGCGTGCGGAGTGTGGCTCCAATGAGGAAGTCTCTCTCGACTGGCAGAATTGGCAAAATCTTCCTGCCATCCGCAGTGCTCAGGAATGTCGGTCCGCTATATTTGTCAAACTCCATAATGATGACACAGGGTTGGCCTCGAACGGGGTCAGCCCCAGGTGCCCAACCAATGTCGTATACTGTGCCGTAAGCGCCGTTACAGAGGCCAACCCGTTGCCATAAGTTGCATGTCAGCATCAAACGCGCACGAATGCACACGGGAACCTGTTTTGCAAGGTTACCCGCCTTGTCATCTGGCGCAGCAGTCGCGCCGAGGCGAACATTCTTCGCGATGATTTGGATGACAGGCCGGCCCAGGCGGTCGAGGTGGTAGTGGTTATATTCGTTCACGTTGTCTTTCGTGGCATATACGCGCAGGGCGTGGGTGAACCTCGCAATCTCCTGATCGTCGAGCTTCGCCTGTACACGGCCAGAAAGGAGCCTCCAAGACTCTTTGGATAGTTGGTGCAGTCGCAATTCCTCCAGGGCTGTGCGAAATGTCTCCTGGTCTTCGCCACGCTGACGCTGGACAACCTTGAGGAACACCGTCTTGTCGAAGCGCCCGATATGCGTCCCTGCCCTTGATCTCCACTTCCTGCGCCTCTTTGCCGTAATAGAGAGGCTCCTGCAGCACAGGCGGAAGCTGACAGAAGTCTCCCACCCCAGGATGTTCAGGCCGCCAAAGAACTCGCCATTTCTACCCGGGAGCGGTTCACGGAGACGGTCGTCAATCCATGATAGCTGCCACAGACCCAGCATGCTCTTTTCATCGATGATCAGGTACCGGATATCCTTCAGCTTCTTCTGGAGCTGCGCCTTGTCGATCGCCGACAGGGGCTTGAAGTCCTTCATGATCGGGAGACGCAACAGAGAGTGCAAGCTAGTGCCGGAAATCTGATGTCCAGCAACGCCCGGGGGCGGGGTTTAACCTAGCCATGGCTTCCAGTACTAAACATCACTTCGTCCCGATTGATAACGAATAAAATGATACAAAGGATGGTGAAGAAAGCGAGAACGCCTCGCCGAGTTTGGACTCCCTTATCCCTTGCAGATTGGCACGCCCGCTTTAAAATTTCCGATATTCTCAAGACGTTCGGGAATTACGAGCCCGGACCAAAGTTTTGAGTCATGTAGCCCCTGTAGCCTCAAGTATTCGAACAAACCTGTAGCAAAGCGCCAGACGCTCGCCGCTGTCTACAGCAATGGCGCTGTACTACCGGGAAGCGACACAACGTCGATCGCATTAATCGTTTCTAAGCACGACATTGTTGCGCTTCGACTTCAATTACACAGGCAGTCGGCCAACAGAGGGGATTGTGCACTATTAACCATACCATCTAGACTACTCAACCTGCTAAAGTACCACCAGTGCCCTGATATGAACAGAGGTGCTAAGTGCTGCGGTCGTACCCCTCGACTTGAGCTTAGGGTCATAGATTTGAGCAGACCTAAAAGCTAGCCCACCACCGACGACTATGTTATCCCTTGTGTCACATACTGCCAGACAGCAACAGACAGATTACATAGTACCAGTTGAAGAATCAATAAACAGAAACTGCCCGGCAATAGCACCGATGGCGACCAACAACAACGCTGCGTACTTGCTTCTAAATCTGTAAAGGGCTGTCAGTGCAAGCATATACAGAACTGCCGCTGGCCCAACTTGAGCCACCGCGCTCATCGCCTCTTCGATGGGCCTATTCTCGATCTTATCCAGCGCGCCTTCGACACTGGCCTTGAGGACCTCTGCCGCCATGATGGCTATGATGCCAATAACTGATCCGCACAGGCCATCGAAGAAGCTGGCAAGGAGCTGAGGACCAGAGAAAGAAGTGTTAGTAGTGGCCGGATGGCTCTGAAGTGCACTAACCTTAAAGCGTACTAGCTTCTCTAGCAACTCATGTCCTGCAATAGTAAATAGAAAACAGGGAAAGAACATCCCAAGAGTAATGATAACAGCTCCTGCAAATGCGTTGCCAATATCGCCATTCGAGTAGGCACCTTGGAAGCCGACAAAGGTCGCGAAAATAACCAGGGGTGCCGGCAAGATATTGGCAATGGCAATTCCATCAATAAAAACGTTTTGCGGAAGCCATGATCCCATGAGCACAGCCTCCACCTGCACAAATGGAATAGCTGCGTATGCGCCGCCAAATGAAAGTGATCCTGCCACCAGGCCAAGGACGAAGAGGTTGACCAAGGATGGCGTCCGGGCAATACCAAGAGCCAATGAGACTGCAGATGGCACGCCGCGAAACGCAACGTACAGCCCATATCCAACATATTGCAAGATGAAGAGCGCACCGGCCGGCACCCATAGGCGACGGGAGATTAAGCTATAGATCACACCGTAGAGCCCAAGGGATATAAAGCTATAAATATCGGGTCAGTCTATGCGTCAACATGTACCTGCACCGCCGCAAGAATGGGGAAAGAAGAAACGAGTTGCTATCTTCCTTAGTTGGGTTTTCTGACAAGGAAGACTAACATGTTTATGCGCAGCGCACCGTTGATGGCAGTGCAGACAGCTATGAGGAGGAGGAACGGGTCGATATCCTTAGTGCCATGCTTCCGTAACGAGTGGTCAGCTAGCTTATGAGTTGCGCGTAAGATCTGTCGAAAAGGATATCAGTTTCAGGTAACCATAGGCTATACGACCGTGAATGTTCCAATTAGTTCCCGTACCATTGCCGCGACGACCGGCTGCAGGGCCCGAAACGATGCATTGAAGTACCTGTTCTCAAACCCGGCTAGCGAGTACAGATAGCTTGCCAGGAGCATCAAGACGAACCCAGGGAGAATAAATGCGATGCCGGCAATAATGCCGCCTATTCTACCCGCAGACAAGCAGCCAAAGAACATACACAGCTCAGCAGCTTCTGGGCCTGGAAGAACCTGGTAGACAGAGAAGACTCGCTGGAAACGCGGGAGGGAGATCCATTTATCCTGGAGAACGAGCCGTTCTTTAATCAGCGCGATCTGCGCAACAGGGCCACCCCAGGCAAAAAGGCCGAAGTTATAGAAAAAAAACCAAAAGAGCTTCGGGTAGGATAGCTTCGGAACATCGGAATTGTCTTCGAGCCTCAAGTCTTCACTGCTAGGAGGCTGGTCGCATGTAGCTTCTATGGCAATGTTAGCCTGGGACTCCTCGTCCTGCTTGGCAGACTGCGGCAGGCGTGCCGAGGTGTCTGACGGCGAAGATTGGGTTGCCATTGAGGGGACAATGTGAAAATATTCCGATAATTGCTATGTCAAGACTCATAGCGGCTTTCTCAGTACGATGCCTACTATACTTTTTATAGAAAGATGACATGGTTGCTCTAAGGCGTGATGATGGACGGACTGGAGTACTGTGATTGGTTACGATATTTCCTTTGGTGATATGGGCCATCCCTATCTTGTACCGTAGCGGAGCTCGTTCGCCGTCACAGACCCGTCGCTCTGAGGACGGACTGGGGAAACATGATTGGCTGAAGGTAGGCTGAGTATCCGCACAGCTAACGGGATTTTCCGTGTATGACCTCAACCCCCGACTCGGCCGCCTCGATAATTAACCATGGCTCGCAGCCCACGACAAGTATGCAAGGTTATGTCGAAACGATTGTAACGGAATATGGAGACCCAAGCTGCGTGGGACACGGAGCGAGCTATCCGCCAGAGAGATAATAAGCGAAGACATCGCGAAAGGCAGAAGGAGTATGTAGCTGATCTTGAGAGGCGATTGGAAGAGGCACGCCAGCGCGGTGTCCAGGCAACGAAGGAAGTCCAGGCTGCAGCGAAACAAACTGCCTGGGAGAACTGTCGATTAAGAAAGATCCTTCACGATCAGGGTCTAGACACCGACTCAATCAATTCTCTGATCTATGGGGATGTGCGATCCAGCGGTAAGGCGTCACCGCCATCCCTACCAGCTATCCATTCGGAATGGCAATACACCGTACGTCTCGATTAGTAGTAGAATAACTGGATCGAAACTCACATACTTATCAGGATGAAGTAACGAAGCTTAACAGTGGTACTACGAGTGCCGAGAGCAGACGGGCGCCATTTAATGACAATGACCGAGAAAAGAGCAACGCTCTGTGTACGACCTCCCAACAGATGTCTACAAAGATGACACCGGCACCCGCTGGCGTCACACGTGTCCCGCCTTGCAAGCTCCTCACAATTCTGGCCGATAACCCTAACGCCGACATCACACAGCTGCCCCCCAAGGTAGAAGCACCAGACGAGCGTGCGAGGGCCGATGGGGTTGAGTGCGTGCAAGCTCGTGAGATGTTGATGCGCTTTGCCACCAACGAGAGCAAACTTGACGAAGTTGCTCGCGCATTGGAAAACGGCTGTGTTAAAAATCGATCAAGTACGGGTTGCAGGGTGAAGAATGACGTAGTCTGGGCAACACTGGATCGGATTTGGGATTGATGCTGGAATAGCCGTGCAGTGGCGTTGTGGTGTCTTAGCGCTGCGCTAGAGCTCCGTTACTCGCTAAGGAATTTTCTGTTGCGGAGTGCCGTGTTTAATCGGTGCAGAAGAGATCAAGGGCATATTTGAAGCCAAACACTGTACTTCTCCGCCTGTCAGCCGTCACCCACCAAGGATTGAACCAGGTGGTTACTACATCATCAAACACCGGCCATGGAAGCCGTGGTCGGCGTCGACGGTAGCATCTTATTTGACGCCGGCGGACATTCCCTCATGGCTACAAAACCCTTACCCTAAGCACGTATCGCGCATCGACAGGATAATCGGCGGTTAAAGACATCTTCACGCACCGTGGTTGATGGGACGCGTCTGAAACGACATAATTGTCGTATGCTACTGCGGGCATCAGATTTGTTTCCAGCTCATTCCTGTACATCTACAGTAGCATATGGCGTGTCGCCCTAGTTTACCACAATTTATTACAAACTTCGCCCTATGCCAGCCCACGTTTCGGTATGATGCCCAGCTACGCCTGTCAAGGAGTCCCCCCTTTTATGTCCTCAAGAAACTTGTAGTAGCGAGATGCTTTAGCAGCTCTCCATGATTTGCCGTACCACATCAAGGGAATAGCCGCTAGCATGGAAGCAAGCACACAGATACTGAAAAACGTAAATGCCCATCCGTACCCTACTGCATTAATGAGAGGCTGTACAGAGTACGAAAGAGCAAAGTTGATCATGGATGAGCACAGTGCTAGGATAACAACGAGTTCGCCCGAAATCTGATCATCGTTAGCTCTACCATTGAGCAAGGATTAGAAGGACTGTGAAGCTCAATCTGTTGAAGTAATTTACCTGTGGAAAGCATTCCATGGCATACGCAGTGGCGATAGAACACGCGCCGACCTGGTGTGCAATCATTGCGGCAATGCCAACGCCAATTATAATCCATGGAGAACCAGCTTCTGCACCCCATCCATAAGTAAAATAACCTACGCTGGCAAACAAGGCGCATGGGACGAGCATGTATAGTCTCATTTCTGGCTCCTTCACACCACCGTTTCGCCGGGCCAACAAGATAACCAGAGGGTCACTCGCCATGCCCACGGCCAATCCGACAAAGTTGCCCACGAGGGCGGCAAGGAACATAAGTCCTGTTGCGGTGTTGCTGAAATTGTAGGGCGGCTCTGTCAGAATCCTAGAGATCGTGTTGAAGGACACAATGCCTGCGGTACACCCAAAAGCGTATATTAAACCAGCCTTGTTCGTGTAGTGGTTAGCCTTGTATCCGGGGAATGGACAGTTAGTCTGGGCAAGAAGGCGCTGCTTACAATGACAACGTTGGGAAATGCAAATAAGAAAAATGGCCGGCGAAAGTATTGCATATACGTTGTTTTGTTTTCAGGAAAATACACCCAAAGTTTCAACATTTGCAGATAGGTTCGCCTTGGGAACGGATCAACAAAGGCTGTCATAGCACCACTGTTACCCAGTTCACCTGTGCGTTTATGCGCGCTCTGATAGCTGATTATTTTGTCGTCTCCCGCTTGGACGCTGTGCATAGTTTCAGGGTGGCATTCAGCACTCACTGAGCCAAAGAGGAACCTGGGGAATAGCGTCTCTTCGAAGGTGAAGAAAAGGATCAGTAAGACGACGCCCAGCATCATGGCGCAGATGTATTGACCCCAGCGCCAGCCAACCGCGTCGGTCATGATACCACCAGTGATTAGCCCAAGACTACGTTAGGTGACATGGTTAGTCATCGTCTTTATGGTTTCCAAACTGGCAAGGCATCTTACATGGATCCTAGTTGCTGGGCAAAGAGATAGAATGACAGCGACTGGCCTCGTTGGTGCGCAAAAAATGTATCAAAAATCTACACAGCTTGTCAAACGTGTCTCGACAGGAAGGGCAGGAAACCTACAGTGAGCTGAATAATTGCCTGGTAGGCTGCCGTCCCAATACCATTCATGGCGTTGTTGAGCATCCACTGCGGTGTCCCATGGAATGCGCCGGCCCAAATGGACGACGCAGCGGTAATGATAGTCGACGCAAGAAACACAAATCGGCGACCAATCTTGTTGGCAGCAGGCACCCACCAAATATTGGTAAATCCCTATAGACAATATCAGCATCAAAGTGTGCCTATGAATACTGCAACGACGAACTAGGAGCAGGTAGTTCAGCGCACTTCCACCATTCATATTCGTCAAAGTTACGCCGGTGTCCTTGCTGACAGTGTTCCAAGCCGCTGAACAAGAATTTAGTATTTTTACGACTGGTAGGAGCAAAATATATACCTCCAAGTTTATTTTCCTGGTACGAAAACGCGCAAGCATATAGCGCGACGAGGAGCAGCTGGTAGTACTTCTTCCTCTTTGACCAGTTCTGAAACAAATGCACAAAATCAGTAAACTCTCGTGATCACGTACTTTCTCGCAAACAGGGCGATCCCTCACCACAGGGTCCCCGGCGCATTTTGTTGGGGTTGGTATAAGAACAATTTCGCCACTACCATGTTCATGGTGCTCAAGATCTTTCGAGGGACCAACTACCACGAGGTGACAGAGTTAGCTGTGAGAGAAGTTCGAAATTTCAATGACTGACATACCATCGATGAGAATCTCCGTCCCTGGCGCGTCCAGGTGACCTTGTGCCATTGTGAACTGTGCCTAGTTAGTATCAATATGACTATGCAACGTTGTCACTGTGCAAGGTTGTCAGACTGCGCACCCACTAAATCATTGGTTGTGAAATTTCCAGGACTAAATGTGATATTGCTTGGAGGAAATTCCTCTGCTTTTATATGCATTTGCTACATGTCATCCTGTACAGGGGCCTTCAGGAACTCCCCGACCATCGGCACCGCTCCAAGTCCCTTACCTTAGTTCACTACCCCGGGGGGTAGGGCTGTGGAGACTAGACAGGTGCCACAAAAATCTGTCCGTTGTGTATCACCAGAAGGTCCAAGCGAATGTCCTTGTCGGCCGCGGACCAATCGGACACTGGTCGGCCGAAACTGGGAATACGCGAGCGCTCAACAAGACCCTGCAAGACGCCACTAAAAAGCGACTGATTAAATGCTAACGGTTTTGCTCAAAATCCCAATGAGCGAGAGTTTACTCGTAATACGAGCTTGTGGGAAGAAAGGCGCAATACGTGACCTTCCTGCAAAAGACTTGACACGCACATCCTCCGCCACTCCGCCGCCAAACACCCACACTGAGGTAATGTCTTAAAAACGTTTCTGACATTATGCCAGACTAATATTTACGCAGTATGGGCTAACATGAAGATTCCAGTCATTTATCTGCCTGGACGGCCCTGTTGTTATATTATCCTGTTCGTGTCTGCGCCCAAGTAGTGAAAGGTCGCGCATTTTCCAGACTTTGCGAATAACTTTGTCAATCCTTTGAGTATTGGCCAGTGCAAACCCGGAAATGGTTTCCAAAATGTCAAGCACGGCTCGACGACCAGATACCGCACAACCATTTTTGGTACAAAAGAAATATTCGTCCTCGTCCTTCAAGGGGTCGAGTTCCACCGCAGCTGTAAAAAGAGGAAAGATTACGTCCGCCACACAGCCATCGTTTACCAGGTCTTTGACTTCGCGAATGATAAATGACACGAGCTCTGATACAATAGGGGTCGATGGTGACGCATCGCAAAGCAAACAGGAATGGTAAATTTTGGCTGCGGCTTTCTGTAGTCTGATGGAGCGATGCATCAATGAATCATAACTCGCGGAGCCGATATCACTGCAGTCATCAATGAAGTGTAGCTCATCCATGAGGCAGTTTGCTTGTAATTGAATTTCGGCATGGCTTAAGTGGCAGCTCTTTTGTCGTCTTGAAAGCTCCGTGATGCGAAATATGAGCCGAGAAAGGTCTGCCGTGCAACCCGACCATTCATCGACGTCATTGCGGCGACTGAGAACCTGCCAGTACTCGAGGTCAAATAGCGATTGCTCTCCGCAAGCTGTGCGGCTAATTACGTCCTGCGACATGAAAAATCGTTCGACAAAGGTGTACAAACTGTTGTTTCCAGCCCAGTCTTGTCTATTTTTGCGCACCTTGCGCAGAACGTTTTGACTTGCCTTAAGGTGGATGACCCAACGGTAATCGCAGTTATCCACAATCTCATACAGACAGAGAAACATTATGGATGTGAGAATTTGCGTGTCAGATTGACTCTCACTATTCCCCTTTGTAGTCAATGAGCTGATGCGGTGATGTAGAGCGCGAAGTGCCCGGCCTTTCAGCGACATGGCGACTGTTATCCAACGAGAATCTCTGAGGCTGCGATGCCGAGCCGCGAGAGCCAAAACAGCCATGATTGCCGACTCCTGACCTCCCTGGGTGAAAAGTGGCCCAACCAAGCTAGCAAAGGGAGACATTCTGGCTTTCGTAGGAGTTGTTGCTGGGCAGACTTGGAATATGTAGTATTCCAAGAGACCGTAATGAACACTGTTGAGGTCAGGGAGCAGTGACATTGGAGTAGCGACGGAGCGGGCGGATATCGGAAGAACCGTATCAGATGACGGCGTCTGCATTGGCCACAAAGTCGCGGGAGATGAAGCCGACAATGGCGATTCTGTCGACGTATATGACCAGGTACTACGGCTGCTATTGGACAATGGGTTAATTGAGCGCTCGTGACGAACAAGATACCAATCCTTTCGATTGGTATTGTCGCTGTCGATTTTTGAATTGTATGCTTCCTTGAGATCTGCGTAGACCGAGTTGATGAAATGGCGAAAGCGGAGAACCGGCAGCTTACGCGCCTGATTGTCCTGCTTAACATGAGATAACTCCCACGACGTTGAGTCTGACAACCTTGTCTGGTCCCGCTTCTTAGTCCAAACACCTTCCCGGCCAAAGCTTAAACCTCGCGCGACAAACTCAGGCTCCCACTTGAGCTGCACATGCCGGTGGCACGCGAGGTCGCGTACCACGCAGCTGCGGCAACGGGGGGCGGCCTCGTCGCACTTGACCTTGCGCTCTCGACAAGCCAGGCATCCCGTGCGCGTGCGTGTGTGCGCTGGCCTTCCTAGTGCATCCCTGGACGATGACGGTCGGCGCGGCATGGGGTATTTGGCTCTTAGACTTTGCTGTGAGGAAAAGTCGGGGACGCTTCTGGCTGTGGAGCACAGGGCTTTAGCTCGGCTGCGACGTTATAATGGGGCAGAAGATTTTGGAGAATTAATACACTATCAAGCTCAATATACGGTCAAGTCTCCACAATGCAACGTGCGGGGTTCACGATAGCAACATTAGTTTACGTAAGTTTCTGGTGCCCAAGACGTGGCCCAATGGCCGTTGGGTCAACAATTGCTTGCTTCTTTTTTGTGTACGGACAAGAAAATCACACGGTTGAAGCCATGGTTGCAAAAAAGACAAACTAGCAGCAAGTACCATCGCGTCAAAACCTTGTACGATGCAGTGTTTCATATTCTACAGTCTTATGCCACAGTTGCGTTCGGCTTTGACGCCGCGAAAACTATGAATGAACATCAAAAGCCTCGAGTGAGCAACCGCATTTTTCAGAACCAACGCATACCTACTGGCCACCAGTGTGTTTCCATTACAAGGCGGAATTAGGTTAGAAGCCAAACATATTGTCGTCTTCGACGTACCCCGAATCTGGCCGGGTCAGTCGACACTCTGCGTCACAGAATCTTAGTATGGGTATGTTGATAATATCGAAGCTTGCAAGGTCTGTCGTAGAAAATGTTTTTCCTCTACCGTCATATCCAACGTGGAGTTTGTGAAATTCCCATAGCAGCCGCGGAACGGCCCCATGGTTCCTAACATAATAAAGCTCGGTAGGCGTGATGAGGCCCGCATCGTATAGATTATTAAGACCGGGTTCAGCATTTAGCGGACATTTTCCCGTACGCCGGATAAGCTTTGATGACCGCGGGATCCAGTTGTCAGGGCTAAACTGGTCTTTCTCGTCCATGGATATCTGCGTCAGGTTTTGTGTTTGCGGTGACTTGCCAGTCCCGTCATTCATTCCGAGGCAACACACATGCTTACTTTCATGATCGAGCGATCTAAGTAGTGCGAGCTCCTGTGGCGAGTATTTATCTTCCAAGGTCTGGTCCTGGGACTCGTCCTGTACTTGCTGCTGCGTGGACTTATCTTCTTCCTGCTTGTCGCTCGTATCGCTGTCTTTCTGGTCAGTTGCGTAGGCGTCGTTGTGCTTGTCGTCATCCGAGCCACGCCACCATTCATGCTCCTGCTGTGCTCCGTCCGTACTGTCGTTGCCGCCCTGTTGTTCTTTCACTTTTTCTTCATCTTGCTTCTTTCCCCGCTTCACATTGATGGGCCAGCCCTGTTGGCCCTTAACTCAATCCTCAGTAGCATTGAGCATCTCCAACCGCGGGACTTGTTTTCGGGGTGTCGAAGATGAAACTCCTGCCATGACGTTAATAAACACGCCCACTACAAGTGTAATATGTGCAGAATGGGCTTTTGTTAGTGAAAGGAGTACAGTTGACTTACCGTCTGATGCTCGACCAAGTCGCTAAAGTTCACCAGTTCACCTTCGGAGATTTCGCTTTTGAGTTCATCTCGTACCTTTTGAGCCTCCTCAATCTCGGCGTGATAATCTTCGTCCCCAGAAAATCCGGGCACTCGGTCGCTACGGTTCCTGTAGCCGACGCGTTGTTGGTGTCCGGCTCACCAATCCGGTTCGTCAGCGATATCCTGTCCGAAGAGCCTGTGTGTCCTTGGACTTTCACAGTCCATCGTCTGTTCGAAGCCATAGTCGATTCAATTTTTATCAATGGAATCGTATGGACATTGGTGCGGTAGCGGAGAGAAAGAAAACCAGAGACGACGGGCTCGACGAACGAAGCTGGGTCGACCGCCTGGCGGACTGTATACTCGCTCAACTTCACATGCCACACCTTGACAGAAGTCTCTAATGGATGACGACTCAGACGCGGTGCTTCGTCATTTGTCCTCGCAGCTTCAAGTGATGTTCGGCAACCGGACCCTTTAAGTTCCACATCATGCGGTGGTAATGATGTTTGCCTCGCCTACTCTCGTTTCGTCGCCGCCAGATTCCCGCCCCAAACATGAACATATACTGTTCCCTATTTGTGCTCTCGTCCCTTCGCAACTATTTACCAGGGGGAAGCAGATAAGAGACGCGAATAGCTATAGCATCGGATACACAAATCTACTAGCTAAGTATTACACGTGATTGGGCGACGCAACGTACTATTACAGTCATAATTATTTTTGAAGCTTCCTACGTATACCTGATGTTAGAGGCCTAACTGACTCTAACTTCGGCAGCCGGCTGCGTCGACGAATATGTGGTCTGCAATGATGCTGCTTTTCGGCTGGGAAACACGGCAACACGGCTCCCGGACACACATGTGTCTGAGATAGGCAAATGATGGCCCCATCGGCATGTTCTTCCCCATGGGGAGCTCTCGCCCTACTTCTCGGACAACTGCTCCAGCGCCCCCTGTTCTTCTCTATGGTGTGTGGCTGGTCTCACCCAACCGGCCCTCGATGAAGACTACACCCGGGCGCCGCCCCATTGCTGTACCCGTAGTTAACATGTTTGTCTATCAATGCTACGAAAATCTGTAGACAACTTTTGCCCCTCGACCCTCGATACAGTCGTTACGTATCAGCAAGTTCCTGAGCCCACTCGTCTTCATCATCTTCTCGACTGCGGCAAGGTTGCTGCTATTACCGGTGCGCCCGGCCTAAGCGGCCGAGGCCACTCGCGGAAACTGCTGTTTTGGTCTCGTAGTTTTGACGACAATTGTAGCCGGTACATGATTCGATATAACCGCCTTTTACCTACTTTGCGAGGCGCGGGGACTTCTGAATCGTCATCTATGACGCACGCAATACGTAACCGAGCACTTACGCAAGTTCGACCGGCACGTTTATCCGGAGTAGACATATTATGTGACATATACGACTGACAAAATATGCTATTTGCTAATTAGCTCGATTTCTATCTTTCATATTTTAATTAAGCTGAAGGACTCCGCTGTTGTTCCAGCATGGTTTACCAACACGGTGACCATCATGATATTCCCGACCATCACAAAGTCCACAAGTACGTATCACATATTGGCTAAAGAAAAAGACTATGGCGAAACTAATTGTTTGTCAGACCAGGAGCGTGGCTTCCGGCTGACCGCCGAATCCACCACCAATACCTTTCTGATGTGATCAACCGGGTAGAGTCGAAGAAGGCGGCTACGCTAACGCCGGCACTCCAAGAATTCAAGCAGCTGATAGAGACGAACGCTCGCATCTATATGTACTTTGTACAGATGTTTGAGGAGATTCCTCGTAAGCATCCGTACTGGAACGATCCTACCGGCCACAAGCAAATTCGTGACTACGAACACATGCTTCAAGTTTTGAACCACATCGTTACAAGGCCTCCCGAGTGGACACAGAGTGCGGCAAATGTTGGTGTGGTGGGTGTGCCAATGTGCGCTCTATTCGATTACCCCATGGGTACGCCTAGGTAAGCGTTGCGCGATCATAGTAAATTGCTGCCGTGCGTGAAGTCCACTAACATGCACTATTCACATAGTGGATTTGCAGCATTTTTGGATCCTGACGTGAACAAGGCACTGAAAAAAGTGCTCAATGAATGGGGAAAGTACTTGCAGGTAATTTGAGCCTGGTGTAAGATTTAGCATGACAGCCTGCTAATGACATTTAGACACCAGAGTCTGCATCAGTCCTAGGCAATCACAAGTTAGGCTGGTTCGGGGAGACCGGATTACATGACCTCGTCGAAGTTGCTAATGCGCCGAATGAGACGAGCCTGTCTTTTGAGCAGATATATATATGCGACCCAAAGGAGGAGCATATGGGTTTTAAGTCATGGGATGGTAAGATCTATACGCCATCTTCTTCATGAAGTAACCTCTCATAGAATGCTAACAGAAATTCCAGACTTTTTCACCCGCAAGCTGCGCGACAAGGCTCGACCCGTGGCATTTCCCGACGACGACTACGTTATCGCCAACCCCTGCGAATCGCAGGTATTCAACATTGAGCACAATGTCAAGCTTCGCGACAGATTTTTCGCAAAGGGGCAGCGTTACTCGGTCTCCGACATGCTGGCACACGACTCGGTGGTAACCGAATTTATCGGCGGAACTATCTACCAAGCCTTCCTCTCAGCGTTGTCCTATCATCGATGGCACTCACCCATCTCAGGAACTGTCAAACGTGCTTATGTCGTGGATGGTACTTACTTTAGCGAGCCTCTATTTGAGGGTGTTGGCGATCCGGGTGCCAGAGAGATCAACACGAAGGGCATCTCCGTCGCGCAAGGATACCTCTCCGCGCTAGCTACGCGAGCGATTATCCTCATTCAAGCGGATAATCCGACGATAGGACTAGTGGCATTTGTCGGTATTGGGATGGACGAAGTGAGTACATGCGAGAATACGGTCAAGGACGGCCAGCATATCCAAAAAGGGGACGAGTTGGGAATGTTTCATTATGGCGGCTCAACCTGTTGCGTAATCTTTCAGGAAGGCGTCAAATTGGGTGGGTTTCCGCCGATTGGTACGAAGCACAATATACCTGTGCGAAGTAAGCTTGCTAAAGTGGAGGAGGATGTAAACGGTTGATTGAGTTCTAGCAAGGACTTTAACCGGCCAGCTGTAAGGGTTGGTTACTCGGATATGCCTGTGGCTGTGGAGCGCAGGATCTTGGCTCGCCTGCGACGTTATCCTAGGGCAGAAGAGTCTCCGGAGCGTTAATACTCTGTTAAGTTCAATAAAAAGTGACGACCCCTTAATATAATGTGCGGGGGCTTTTGATAGCAATGTAAGTTTACGTAAGTTTCTGTGAGTTTATTAAGCTGTCAACAGGGCGGAGATTTGAACAGCCATGTGGAGTTCGGCTGGACCTTCCCGTGCCAAGGCATGGGATGATGCAAAGCACTGATAAATACTGCGAGTGACACTCCCGGTCTCCTTGACACTTTACGTACCTACATAATATATCGTTGCTCACCATTCGTATGCCTATGCAACTGACACGGGCCAAACCTCTAGAATGGCCTCAGCACTGAATAAACAGTCTTCCATCCTAATTGTTGGAGGGGGAACTTGGGGGTGCTCGACAGCTCTTCACTTGGCGAGACGAGGATACAGCAACATCACTGTTCTGGATGCGCACGCCATTCCGTCGCCAATCTCGGCAGGTAATGATTTAAACAAAATTGTCGATCATGGTGTGTCCTTCCCTCACGCAGCCGCGACATTTTCACTGAATATTGGCCTCCCCAGTAGCATCCGACGACGGCGGTGACAGCGAAAGGTCCGCTTACAATGCGGTTCTCGCAGCAAGTATCAAGGGCTGGACTGAGGATCCTGTTTTCTCTCCATACTTTCACAACACCGGCGTCATCTTTTCCGCATCCCGACCCGAGTCTTACCAGCGCATCCTAGATGAGGAAGTCAGCCACCAGAGAGAGCTGTTCACGCTCTTGGAGACCGCAGAAGAGTTTCGTGCGACGATGCCGCCAGGTGTCCTGACGGGTGACTTTCCGCAATGGCGCGGTTTTTACAAATCCAGTGGGTCAGGCTGGGCGCATGCGCGGAAGGCCCTCGTATCCGCGTACAATGAGGCGAAGCGTCTGGGGGTTGTTTTTATTACGGGAACAACGGAAGGCGAAGTCAAGTCCCTCATCATGGAAAGTGACGATGTATGTGGCGCAGAAACAGCCGATGGGCGCCGTCATCTTGCTTCTAGAACTATTCTGACGGCCGGGGCATCTGTGGCCAGGTTTATTGATGTGGAGAATCAGATTCGACCTACGGCGTGGACGCTGGGTCATATTCAGATGACACAGGACGAAGCTACACTTTACAAGGACCTCCCAGTCATGTTCAATGTAGACAGAGGCTTCTTCATGGAGCCTGATGAGGATCTGCGGCAACTCAAGATTTGCGATGAACATCCCGGCTACTGTCATTGGGTCATGCTGAAGGGAACCAAGTACCCATTTTCCGTGCCTTTTGCAAAGAACCAAGTTCCACTGCAATCAGAACAGCGCATGAGGCGGTTCTTGAAAGAGACAATGCCACATCTCGCAGATCGGCCACTTGTTCATGCACGGCTCTGCTGGTGCGCTGACACGCACGACAGGCAGTTCATTATTACGCGGCACCCCCGCCACCCATCCCTGACTGTGGCTACGGGGGACACTGGCTTGGGATTTATGCAGATTCCATCAATAGGGGGTTTCATATCAGACTGCATGGAATCCAAGCTTGAACACCGACTCGCCAAGCTCTGGAAATGGAGACCAGAAACTGTGCCTGAATTCTGGGGGCATGACCCCCTTAATAGATCAGGAGAAGACAACAAGATTATTGATTTGGAAGAAGCTGGCGATGAAGGTTGGACCGCAATAGCCTGAAAGCCTTGGCCAAGTGGCGCCCAGCAACTCTGAATTGTTGAGCAGCAGTTGGCCTACTACCAGGAACTAAGTAGAAGCAGAAAACTGTGCCACCAGAATACAGCCAAGTCAGATTTGACAGTTCCATTGCGTATATTTAGCTTGTGACAGCTTAGGAAAAAGGGAGCTTGGAGAGAATATACAGGCCATAGGCCGATAGCGTACTTCAGTGCCGACTGTTCCCACCAGAGTAGCTCACCGCATTGCTTAGAGCACCCTGTCAATGAAGCAATTCTTCGACGTGGATCAAGTGGTCTCATGCGGGCGCCTGTTGATTTCAGACCGCCAACGAAACCATACAGTGTTAACAAGGATTCAAAAGAAGGCAGCCCCCGGTTTACCGAATCCCAAGCTACCGTCCAAACCCAGCCCTGTTTTTACTTCAATAACTTTGCAAACGAGTCGTTCATGAAGGGGATGTGCTGCTGTCTGCATGTAGTGTTGAATGACGGAACTTTGCCGTGAAATGTAGGCCTTGACATGTTCAAAATAGCAATTCGACGCGCCTTGACCGAGAACTGTATGCTACGTTCAGAGGAAATGATCATGCAAGTGTTAGGTCAGCCTCATTGTTTTTCCGCCTTGTGGGTTTGAGAGCCGGAAGGGACTTACGGCGGTTGCTTCTTGCACGAGAACCACTGAACCGGGAAATCGAGAAGACATCTTATACGCTCTGTCGAGGACGTCAGATCATCCGCAACATAAAGTAAGGAGGTAAAACACCCAAAACGTACGAAATCAAGGGCGTAATGGGGTCGATGGTGTTACTTGTAAACAGGATCGGGAAAGCCGTTTTCTTTCCAAGACCACCTATTGGGCCTATACAAGAAAAAGCTTGTTAGAAATAAAGTTCAGCATATACATTCTCTCGACAGAGCTTTGAAAATGTAGAGCGTGAAAGATATGACGACAAGAATACCCACCTTGGAACGTCATGTTATCAGGCAATTGCGGTCGGAAGGCTCTACATAGGACAGTATCCACAAAAATTGGATAGATGTCTCCAATGTACTTGCTCTTGGAAGCCGTATCCTCAACATACCCCTTGAATTCCTCAATGCTGGTAAGCTTGTTTCTTCGATACGCATCAGCGCAATTAATAACATGATTCGCGTCGCCAGGAATTATTGACTCTTCAAACTTGCCTGCAAGAGCAGACACATTGCCATGCTCGATCTGATGCAAGATCCCTGCCATGGTTGGGAAAGATGCTATAGGGGTGTAGAGGCTGGTAAGGAAGACGGCCTTCAAATCTGAGTACGTAACCATTTTCGGTATGCCTCGGCTTTGAGCATTGCTTATTGCGTGGTTCTGGAGCTGGTGCACAAGGCTGTCCAATCTACTCGTGATATTCTCCGGCGACGGTCCCCAAAAGGAGCACGTATCAGGTCCCGCAGAGTGGCAAAGACTCGAGGATTTGCTCATAGCGTCATCTGCTTGGATAATGTTGACGGAATAGTCGTTGTTGTAGTATAGGTCTGCGTTGACTACACCGTCAAGAACTATTCTCCCAACTCGCTCAGGAAACATGGAAGCAAAAGTGGTGCCAACAACCGTGCCATAGCTAACACCGTAATTCCACAACTTGGCACTTGAGGGTGTCTTGCCGATCATTCTGGCGTCGGCTTCGATGAATGTGAGCAAATCTTGGGCGACTGCTGGTGTAGTAACGTAATACCCATGAGGCGAGTCTTTTTCAACAACGTCATTGCACCACTCTCCGTATATGGAACTTGAAAAATACTGGTCTTCTAGTGAACTAGACGAAAGGTTTGTGATTCCAGTATTGTGCAGTCGTCGAAAGGATAGTCTTGCTTCTGGGTTGCCGGAGAAGCAATTGAGGTTCGGACCGCTGTTGTTCACACCGCGAGGGTCGAAAGAGACAAGATTGTATTGCGCTCCGAAAAGTTGGCTTGCCAGAGCTTGATTCGATAGAAGGAGGTCGACACCAGAGTTACCCGGACCGCCTACTCTAGTGTTAGCGTCGGCTAGCAGATATTCTAGACTAATCTGCGTGTAGCGACCTTACCGGGGTTGATAATAATGCTTGGGGACTCCGCATTTTTGCCAGCCAGTTTGATAAAAGCAATTGATGTTGTGCCAAAGCTTTGGTTTTCATAGTCTAATGGGACTTCCAGTTTGGAGCATGTAAAATCACGAAAACATGGTCTCCAAGTGAGGTTTGCGGATGGTTCAATCTAGAAGACTTGTTAGAAAGTCACCTTCTCAGTACGTGATCCGGAAAAGCCAAGACCAACCAGAGACTCACATTGTCGAAGCGATCAACCATGTTCGAATCGTAGCAGCTTAGGGCTCTAAATGCCAAGCTTGATATAAGAATGAGCGCATTTATATGTCGATACATTGTTGCCGGCCGAAAAATCCGCAATGGTTTTCTTTCTTGATCTTCGAAACTTGTGCTGCGATATAATTTCTGAACTTATTTGAAATATCCACTGTGGTAATCGGGGCGTGATACGGCTACTTATACCAGTTCACTGACTGAGATGTGCCAGGCACCATTTAGGAAGTTTATAATAGTAAAGGAAGCTTTTCTCCTTCCGATACAGCTCCTCCTGTGTGAACAAGCGAATCAACATCTACCAATGTCACCAGGCTTAGCTCTCAGCCACTGTCATCCACGCTTGAGTACTCGTAAGCCCCTGGCAAAATGGGTAAGTAGACAAACACTCGTCGCTAATGAACATCCAGTACCAAGTTGCTAGTAGACTCAACTATGAAAGTGCCCTTTTAGAGAGCTCATCACTACGCCGAGCCCCAAAATCGACCAGGGTGTTTCATGACCGAATCTTGACATGGCAAGTAAATGTAGAGGGACACCGGTCAAGTTAAAAAAAAAGGCTCCTTTAGCGAGGTCTTTTCTTTTCACAGATTAGCAAGATAGCTAATTTTGCTCCGTACAAAGGCTGCGAAAGCTTAAGACACTCCAAGTGATACTTTGGCAGATACGCCGAAAATAGCAACACGGACTCCATTTTCTTCCCTCCGAGAACGCCTCAATACGCAGCACTATTTCACCGACAATGCTCAAGTTACGAGTACAAAGGTGTCAGTAATCAGGTACGTACGAGTAAGGCTGTGCAAATAATGCGAGCCAAATACGAACAAGAATTTAGTCCTTCTGCACTCCACTAGTACGAACTGTCCAATCAACCGACCATGTTAGCTTTTAGGCGATTTAGTCACCTGCTTACCTTTCACCCGCTCGCCTTCTGTAGTGCGTATGTCAACCATCTCACAAATATTGTGATGATGTCATTTCTCTCATGTATACAATACATAAACAGGGTCGGTTGTTTGAAATCTGATCTGTGCATACTTGGCACAACTTGTTTTTAGAAGCGGCTGACGTATACAATTGGCGGATTCTGCGACCCGTGTGAGCTTGCCTTTGCCGCCCTGTCGGAACGGGAGGCGTCAGCTGCAAATGTTTGCAAGCAAGCAACAGGTAATCATGGTCTCGGCCTTGAACGACACTGAAATGGGGGCAGGTGTAGCTTGGAGAAAAAAGCCACGCCAGTTTGCCCCAAAGTCGAAGCTGGGCAAGTCCGAAACTGGTGTTGCCCACGACGAAGCGGCAACTCCTTCATTGAAACCCCTTTTAAACTCGCCATTGACTTTCGCGTATTGTTGTACGATGAGGCGTGTTAAATGCGATCTTACTTGGCCGTCATGCTTGAAATGCAAATGCACAGGTCGCCTCTTCGATGGCTACAGTAAATTGCCCCGACTGTCGAACACTGGTCCTGAATCCAGTCATCATCATGACCCTTTGATAAACAGATTTGAGAGCCGAGGGAGTAATAGCCACTCCTACGCGGCGGAAATTACGTTTCCGCGCCATCCCAAAAAGGCCACGCAGAATTCTATATCCTCAATCTGCAGAATCTCAGGCCTTTTATGGTCTTGCCATTAACTACTGTAGCACAGGGAGATGTGATGTATGTTTTCGAGCACTTTTCGGTTGAGCACTTGAATGAGTACCATTCGTGCAAATCATGGCGCAAGAATCTCATTTTCTTTGCAAACACTATGCCATCAGTGCGGTATGCCGCTGTCGCCTTGGGCTTGATGTATCGAAATTATCGCCGTGGTAATCCTAACGCTTGCTTGCACCCTCCACCGCCTTCACAAGGCTGGCGATCATCGAAGGAAGCTCCTTTATCTTATTATAATGGGGCCATACAGCTAGTTCTAGACTCAATGAACTGCACGCACGACATCATCGAAACAACAGCAACTACTCTGTTGGTTTGTTACCTTTTCACCTGCTTTGATCATCTATCTGGCAATGACGTACAAGCAATGAAGCACTTGCGTGGAGGTGTCGAGCTCGCACGCAATGTTAATGAGGATATTCGAAATGGCAACAAAAACAAGAATCGACGTGACAGGGCCAATCCGCGAGGGTTTCGTGTACTTATTTGTTAGATTACAAGAGAGATTCGGCGTCTCGACACACAGGCTGTGCTGTTTCAAATTGATTGGAAACCAGACGGAATTGAAAAGACATTCTGGCCCCGCCTTGTTCCTGGCAGTTGCTTCTTTCACAACCTCGACGAAGCTGCAGACGACCTGCAAATTCTCATCGCCCAGGTTATGAAATTGCGCAGCACGGAGAAAAAAATAAGCCTAATGGGAAATATACCGCCGTTGTCGTCGCCGTCATTATTTCAAGAGGCTCTTCTTGGGCAGTTCGGCAAGTGGATGAGCCTGTTCAAGAACACGGCGCGACGTGAAAGCTTCTACAAGCCAAACTCAATCAATACTCCAATCATAACACTGCTGCGCTTACAACATACAGTGGCATGGATTTTACTCAGTACTTTACGGCCGTGGCAGTAAAATGGGCTACGATGGGTTTCTGCCTCAATTCCGACAATGCTTGGCCTTGGCAGGCAGCATAGTGGCAGCCCATGATCGGTGCTATGGGTCTTCGGGGCCGACTTTTACCCCCGGGATAGGGATTCTACCAGTGCTATACATAATTGGGGCTAAATGCAAGCATCCCGTAGTTCGACGCCAAACGTTGAGGATCTTGCAACGGCAACACACGCGGGAGGCGGTTTGGAATAGCTTCTACACTGCCAGGGTGCTTGAACGAGTAATTTGAGCTTGAAGAAAGCGCCCTTAATGGTATCACGAAAATTGAGAGTACGGAACAAATTGATGTGTTGCAGAGGGTTGAGGCTTTGTCCTGGTACATGTTGATGCCTAGTTTGGGGCCAGCCTGGATTTGTCGTATACGCTCTGCGAGCACGGGGGAATACATCGTGAATCGCTCATCTTGTAAATGGAGGTTGGGCAAAGTGCTTATCTCGTAAAGCAAATATATTCTCGATGCTCCAACAAGGCTGTGAATGTTGCCGTGGCGGGCAGCGGTGGTTTAACCCTGTATCTCTCAAAGTCTTCAAAGTCTGGCAAAGCAAAAACAAAACACTCGATTTAAGTTTAAACTATTAAAGACGCATCCATTAGATGCAACAACTTTCCAACCGAGTCAACGAGTGTTGTGGTAGTTAAAGACAACGATCAAACTATCGTTCCTCATCTGCAATCTTGGCAAGGCCAGGTTGATTGCGACCAATGTAGTCCGACTTTTTCAGCATATTCCACTTATCCTCCTCGGAATCGAGGTGCTTAAAGCAGAACCAGAATGCAAGACCTCCCACGAAAGCGATCACGGCAACAGTTGTATAGTTCCAGACCAAGAGTGGGTCGCCTGACAGAGGAGTGAAAGCCTGACCAAGAGCAGAGGAGACGGCACTCATGAACAAATTGACAGACATAACCAGAGACTTCATATTCTCGGGAGCCTTTGAGAAAGCGTACTCGTATGACGTAACGTTTGCAAAGATTTCACCTATGCCGATCAGAATATACGGCAAGCACTGTGCCCAAACGTTAATGGGGGCAGGGTCACAGGGTCTCTTCGCGTCTGGATTTTCCTCCGTAGGAGCAGGCAGCTCCTTGCCAGCGTACCACCCGCAGGGACTCTTCTTGTAGATGTAGTACTGCATCACGGCAGCAGCAACCATTGAAAGCGACGCAATGATGAATCCAGTTGTCATTCGCTTAATGGGGGTAAAGGCAACGCCGATACGACGTAGTCCGGGGTAGAGAAGGTGGTCGATAATGGGAATCATGATGACAATTGAGATGGGGTTCAAGTTCTGAATGATGTCATTCGGAACACCGTTTCGCACCAATGTGGATGCTTGTGTGGTTAGGTTGGCCGTCATCTGATTATAGGCCAGGAAAAAGATTGGCAGGAAGAGAAACACCTTGCATGCCATAAGACCGCGACGAACCTCGTCAACCCAAGCATCGTCGTACGTCATCCAGCTTGGACGCTCGTTTCGAGCCACCATGGACGGCCTTGCTGTATCCCAATTGAACTTGAAGAGGCCCGGTGTTTTCTTGTGAACGTAGAAGAACATCTTTAAAAATTTGGAGAGCAGAGAGCCAGTTGGAGGCGTCAAGCGGTACTTTTTCTTCTGTGACCATAAGACGAGCGGGGCCAATAGGAACAGACCAGTTGGGATGAGAAACGCAGCCCAGAATCCAACGTATTTCTCGACGTAGACCATGCCAATCTGACCTGAAAGTGCGCCGATGTTGATGCACAGGTAAAAGTAAAGGAATACACGAGTGTTTGTGACAGCTGGATCAACAATGACTCGCTCAACATTGCCATGCTTGTCGGTGCGCTCCTCTACACGTTGACGAACATCCTCGTTCTGCTCGGCAAGGAGGGGCGAGACGTTGGCTTTGAAGAAGCCGGTGCCAACACATAGACAGAGAAGGCCGATAATAAAGGCTGCAAATGCGGAGTCTGGCTTAACAATAACATTCGGCACAGAAGCCGCGACAAGAATGACGTGAGCAATGGTAGAGATGCCAATGGCAAGATGCAAGGTCCAAAAGCGTCCCATTCGAGCATCAGCAATCCAGGCTCTATAAACAATTGTTAGACCGATTTTGGCAAGAAAAGCGTAGGGGGTTACCGTCTTACCCGAGAAGAGGCATTAAGTAGGCGAAGAATTGGTTGAACAGACTTATACCTTGGCCTGCCTTCTGGCCGAGGTTCAGTGCACCAGGCTGCCCCGAACCGCCCAGAGGCGCACCGGTCGTGGAACCTGGTGGTAAGGGCTGGACGACAAAATTTGTATAGAGCACGGCGGATCCGTAGTAGGAAAATCGCTCGCAAAGCTCTACGAAGGCGATAGTCCACATACTCCATTTGATCTTTCCAGAAACGCGGCGCAACGTCGCCTGTTCCTCTTCCGTAGGCCGGCCTGGGTAGTTGTCTGAGTTGTATTCGGTGTCGATATACGACTCCCGCTTCTTCTCATCCTCGGCAACATTCATGCTACCGTGGGCCGGATGCTTGGACATGCCATGGTGCTCAGGGTCCGCAATACCAGCTCGAGCGATGGCATCATCGTCGAGGTTAGCTGTCGTACTCATGTTGCAACTGTGTAGGGGACAAGACGTTTTGCCTTGTATGTAACTCAGAAGAAGCCGGTGGAGAAGAAAAGGTTTAGTATTTAACAATGTGGAAAACGACATGCTTAAATGTCGGCCTTATTTAGTGGTTCGGGTTTTTTGAACTTTTGGAGCGGCCACCCACCAATTCCGCGCCACACGACTTTTTTCGGGCAAGGTTGGCGCTTCTACGCCACCTATGACCATGTTCTGGAAGAGCACTAGGGGTGCGGAGAAGATGTGGGATGAGTGTGAGTACGAAGGTAACAACGTGAGGATATTCGATGGGGTCTCGTGCAATAACGCTTACATACGGACGTACGCTCGCGAGCCTAACCCGTCAAGGATGGCCATCCTTTCTCGTAGGATTGAGAATCGTGCGGGGAACCCCACATGGCGCAAGCTGCTTCATTTCAACCTCAGCCACCTCGGATGATTGGTCATAAGGCGAGCTAATTGGAGAGTGAGATTGGCAAAAAGTTGTGAAGGAGGTCGATTCATTAGTCTACGAGTAAAGACAAAAGTTCCATTGACGCCACTCGTACGTGCAACCCTGCCTTGATCCACACCGCGGAGTGGTTCCTCTTTTTTAGCATGGCATGGCCCCAGCGAGGAGCAGACGGCCTGACGTCTCTATTTGTTGAAACATCCAATCAGCCATAATAACTTGCAGCCTCTAACGAGTGAAGTAAATCCGGTTCGGTGCATCTCTTTGTTGACTAGAAGCATCCTCCTGAATGAGGTTTAGTAAACTGCCTCTTTTGCACATGGTTGAAAGTGATGCTAAAAGTAGCAGCCCTATAGGAGCTTTTTCCTTCCGCCACCTCTTTTTAGTACATGTCAAAAGGGCGCTGATGGCTGACTTGCTGTGGGATATTGATGATTTATAGCCGGCACATAAGAGGTTCCTTCAATGTGCTCGACTTGGCAAGCCCCCGCATCAATGTCGCTGCCGTGGAAATCGCTGAATGTGGCGCGCACTACTGATGCAGTGGCTGTCCAAAATGGCAGCTGGTTTCTTCCTCTGTTCACATTAGTCCGAGGCCCAGTGTGAGTGAAAGATGGAGCTCCTCTTGGCATATTTCCGGCGACTAGTTTCCACACCCCACCCAGAGTAGCCCTTTTAATGAAATTGCAATGATACGGACTGAGTGACAGCTGCGGTTGGCTAGTTTCGTTGGATATTTGCCAGCTTTTAGCATGTTTCGGTCGAACGATGGACGAAAAGATTAAGAGGCAGAGTGGCGCCGTTTAAATGCAGTTTATACAAGCCATTGAAGGGTCGGGATAGAGATCATGACAAACGCCTTGGTTCCTTTGACAACATATCCTTGCATGTGACTATATCGATCGGACACGAATTAGATTAGCAAAGAAACTCACCAAACCATTCTTGTTATAAAATTGCAGAAGCATAGGGGCTGTACACAGTATCTCAATCTAAACGCCTACTGATATAGATCGAGGGTTCAAGTGGCATGCACCGCCAAAGTTCTGTCCTTTTGTTTCGTGATATGTACTGATCAAATTTTATGTACAGATATGTACAAGCTCATGCATCGTAAGTCATACAGCCAAGGTCGGTGTAGCTGGATAAAGTCTCCAGGATCGGAATGGCCAACCTTTCACTCTTGTATCGGCAGACGCGAGGTAATCAAGGAAAAGTCTGAGTACCAGTGTGAGCGAGACTAAGCCTGGCCACTATTGACCAGATATTGATCCTTTTGGCTCCATTCGTTGAGGCGCTGCTCAAGTTTCTCGTCAGAGACGTTATCCCGCTTCGTGGCGGTTGTCGATTCTCCGCAGCCGGTACGACCAAAGTATTGCCTGTGGGCATCAAAATCCAAACCAAGGGTGCCAGCGTTGCAGCTAACGTTGGCTGTGCCTTTGCAAACCTCGATGTCTGAGGCAGTATAGTCGGTAGATTCCGAAGCACCGTTGTTCACCCAATACTCGGGGGTAGTGTGGCGGTAGCCAAAGACAATTGGGGGCAAGCGAGGGATTGGATCGTCCTCATGCGTAATCCGGAACTCGCTGCCTTGCTGGTTCGAGAGAAATGTTGCAAAGCTTTTATTACCCACTCTGGGGCTGCCGTATGTGTAAAGATCACAGTTGTAACCCTCTCGGCGAAGGTATGCGGCTGCCAAATGAGCGACGGCACCGCCGAGGGAGTGGCCTGTCACAACGAATTTATAAGATGGGTTGGCTGTCACACCGTCACGGACAGCACTGGTGACGGCACGGGAGAGTTCATCCCAAGCTTGGGCAAAGCCAACATGCACTTTACAGCCGAGAACAAGATCGCAAGGCCCCTGTGCGAAGACGACGTCCGTGACAAAATTGCGAATATTCGAGGAACCACGAAAGGACAGCACAATTTCACCCCGAGCGTCGTCAACCGAAGCATAACCAGCAATGCCGGTTAGCAACCCGCTTGAAAAACGTTAGTGTACAATTAATTAAGTAGTGACCGTCTACAGTGGTCGGAAGTACCTGAATGTGTTGATGATTGTAGCGTTATTGCGCTCAACGTCGTCGCAGCGGCCGTCGCACTCGACCGCGTCTCCTGCTTTCGCGCCCTCAGAGTTACAATACGCGGCATTGGCATGCTGCACATAAAACTTGAAGTTGTTAAAGTCCGAAGCACTGACATCCCCTAAGTTGCTGTGAGCTGGCTTTGTATTTTTCCGAGGTACCGAGCTGACTCACGCTTGTTTAGCGCATCTGTATATAGATCTACTGGACTGGCAGACACCAGCGCAACAAGGGAGAGAATGGCAACGGGCAACATCGTTACCTTGGCTGAAGAGCTGAGGGGGCTTGGGCGTGAAATCAAGGCGAAGTGAGCTGGGCCGGCGGGGAGGTTTAAATAATCTGGAAAAGCCCGGCCGGGTAAAAGGGCTCACATCATGGAAGGGAAAACTCCAACTGGAATGATACTAGAGCTGTAATGGGAAGGCCAAGGAATGTTATCAAGGTTGAATGCCATCTTAGCGCCTGTTAGTGTCGCGACCCATACTTCTTCTTCTTTGGCGACTACTATTGAGATGGCGGGATATGAGTGACGCCTCGGCAGACAATGCTCTACTCGTAGTGTATCGAGAAACTGCCGGGAGAGCGACCAGTCCTCTTGGGAGCTCCTGCACGTGCCGCTGCGTAATTATCTGTTTGAGGTCGTTGGACGGCTCTATCGCACACGTTCCCTTTAGCGTCATCTGGAAACGGGTATGGCGCTGGATCCAATAATCTCCTAGACCACACGTGGTGGTTACGGCGCTTTCAATACGGATGCTTTCCATTTTCGGGCATCTAAAGCCAGCGCTAGATGCAAAAGAATCCTTGCTTCGAATTCTAGGCGAAACCCTCCCCTGAATAGAGCTGTTGTTCGGTGGGTTGGGGCGGAGATGCTGGCGTTTCGGTTACAGTAGTTCTAAAATCGGGGCTCACTGGCGCCAAAGACCTGCGGCTGGTAATGTTAACTGCCAGGTGGCTAGGCGGAACCCGAGTATTTCACGAGAAACCCAATGCCGCGTCGATGTGTATAAACCGCTTGTCACAGGTCTCGTGTCGCGGGGTTTCTAAAAGCTGAGAGGACTTGTCTCCAAGCTCATCATTAGTGCTGCCCCACAAAAATGGTCTCTGTAGCGGTAGAGAGGTAGTTGCTCAGGCTCGCCAAAAATGCTTCATCTGTTTCTATTTCTATAACGCTCACAGGCTGTGAAGAGCTGGCAAATCGCTATCCGCCACGATCGCGGCCGGCATATTTTGATGGGGCTCCCAGGCCCGGTTTCATTGGGGGATATGAAAGTGATCTACGTGTGGACAAAGTGATGCTTAAACGAGGGTGGACTACCCCTTCCCAGGACGGACAAAAGCCCTATTGCTATTAATTAGTCAGGTACTTGTTGTCTTGCGATTTGCACTACGTCCGTATTCCCTTAAGAATCACCCCGCTTGACCTTGAGCTGCCGCCGTTTAGTACTGATACGAATTACAGTGCTTCCCTTTGAAAGTACTCCGTGTCAACCTCAAAAAAGAGGTACCCGCACCGAGGCGAGCAATTAATTCCACTCTTATAGCTTGAGGCTCCGTAGTGGGGTTGAAATTTGCGTTGGCCGCCTAGTCCGTGTTTCTAGGGCGCCTAGCTGCCTCTTTGAGACAATCTGTAGGAATCCGGTCGTGGTTTTCATTCGTGTTGGGGCAACAACTCCGCTAAAAGTTCGCTTCGATGTTCCGAACGACACAACGAGAATAGCGCTCCTCATTCACGATGCTATTCTTGTGCCCTGTTAAATGACCAGGTTCATTCTGCCAAGCCTATTGAGCGGACATATACTGAAACATTACAGCACACGCAGTAGCCAGCTCAGTCGGCGTGCAATCTTTTCATGGTTTGGCAAAGAGCTGCGAGAAACTAGGCTTAACTTAATCTGTCTACAATATGCCGCTGCACCTAGGTCCTGGCCGCCCAGCAATATCCTGAATTTTCAAGTCTATCAATAAGAACTCTTCCTTTCATCCTGTTCCTTCTTAAGCTCGGCCGTAACGCGCGTCACTTGCACCGCCAGAGTACACAAACTTCCCAATACCTCTCCCAGCAGCACTGCGCCAAGATCCGCATACAGGGTCAAAACACTCTGGCGATGCGCGCCGCCTCCTCCGTCAGACAGCTCCGTGGCAGCCGAAAAGGAGTGAAGCCCATCCCAGCCATCCAAGACAGCCACAAGCCTGTCATAGTCGTCAACAAGGCACAGCCTCGTCTCCGGCATCTTCATGTTGGCGTCTTGAAAGCGGCGAGATACCCAGACAAGGCCGCCCTCGGACGACTGCCATCGCCAGATGGGCATGGTGCTAGAGAACTGTGTTCGGTGGCGGGCGGAGATGGCGTTGATATGGGCTGTTTCACGATGGTCGTGAGCGTGGACGGATGTGCTGCTGGAGGGTGACTGAGATGGAATGTACATGACGGAGGAATATTTACGGCGTTGGCTTGGAAACAGCCTGATACAGCATGCTTCTGTGAAAGGCTGAGATGTAAGTGACTCTATTGGTGCTAGTTGTGTAGATTTTCGTTTTGTGATAGGTGCATTCTTATCTGCACCTGTGAGTTTTGTCGAATAAGATGGTAAGTATTCGCTGTCTGCTTCTTGTGGCGGCGGCCGCATCGTGACAGTAATGCTGGCATCGGAAGCGTTATATGAGTTCAGGGTTCTGACGTTGCTGGCACGGATTTCATATAGCACTTCTGCGTCGCCTTGGCTGCTTGAAGAAGGCTGGCCAATTTTCTTCCCATTGATATCGCTGCCAAGTTCCAAGATGCAGCGGATCGTGCTATTTGATGTATCGTCAGGAATAAGTTTCAGCCGCGCCCGCGGGTGCATGTTTATAAAACGCTTGCTGCAGATTTTCATTTCTCGCTCCGATATCTCGGGTCGCGGTCCCAGGGGCGACCTGGCGACGCGCATACCGCCGGGTAGCCGCGCAAGGTCGGGTCGCCAGTCATCAGACGCCGGGACGAAGTGGTCATCATCGAGGTCTACTGGTATGGTATATTGGTACTCGCCCAAGCCACCTGTGGCGATTGCGAGACGCAGACCGCAGCGTCGACATGAGTGAGTGACAAACTGGGGTCTAAACAGCAGCGGCAAAAGGAATAGCATCGTGCCGAGGGTGAAGGGGGCGAACACAATAGCGACGCCGGTGCCTACTGCGTATCTGCTGCGGTCAGTCTGGGGTGCAGAAAAGCTGACGAAAGTAGCATGGACAGATGCGTGATATGAGTCTAATATTCAACATTCAGCGGACTCACCGCCATCCGGCGAGGCGTTCCCTAGCCACAACTGTGGTGCCTCCATGGCGACATGCTGGACAAGTGACAAACTCGGCGCGCTTATATGTAAGTTTATGCAGCGGGTTTGGGCTATCGCTGGTAGGTGTGCACGATGTGCGCATGGCTGCCATTGTGGCGAAGAAGTAGGGGCTAGCTGGCTAGTTGAACGCCAAACAAAACAAAAGCCGGGGAAACAGCGCTGAGTAGTATTTAGTCTAAATGGAAAATGAGGCTGAAGTTGACATCTTTCAGCCAAGGCCGAGCTGATGGGCGGAGTCGCTCCCACAGGCGCCACGAGAGCAAGGCGGTAAGAAAACGGGAACAAAAAAAGCCCAGCTGACGTGCTGTGAAGGGAGGAACGTCGAGCAATGCCAAGGGGGCTCTGCTGTTTCACTATACAATTTCTCGCTTAATTAGCCAGTAATGAAGGGGAGCAATCATCACAAGTTAGGTACATTTCAGATCCAGCTGCGCAAGACGCGCATCCACGATGTGCGGCCGGGTGATGACAGATAAGGAGAGCAGACGTCATACTCAACATACATAATGCTTTCCGATACCTGGGTGCTATCAGCTCGGTCGCTTATCCCGATATTATGGTTCGGCTCTTTCGAATGCATGGCCGTGCTAGCATCACGCTTTCCGTCAGGTTGCCAGCTTGTCGCTTGTGCTCCACGCCCCGAAGAAGCAGCAACTGACACCTAACCATCGACGATGGCGAACACAGCAAACTGTGAAACATTTTCTTCTCGCCAATAGATGCTTGCGGCACCCGAGGCTTTCCCTATTCGATACGAGTAACAAGCCACCCACGGGTACCAGATCTAGCGGGATGCCGAACCAAACTCCGGCGCTAGCGGACAGCATCTCACCAAGTGGATAAGGGGAATAGACGCGCCTATAACTTCTGCAGCTGTCATCAGATCCCTTCGCCCGGTGGTCTTTTCCTGCCCCTTTAAGAAAAGGTTTTTTTCGCCTTGAAGCGACATCGCATGGCCATGTCGTCGCCAGGAGGCACTTCACCCCGGGGCGGGAACGATGTCCCCGACGACTCAGAAGCATCACCAAGCGCGGCCTCTGATGAGAAGACACGCGCGACGCAACAACCGACGTCAAATCCAGACAATGGCCCGCCTGACGGAGGTCGTACGGCTTGGTTGCAGGTTGTGGGAGCGTTTGGCGTCTTTTTCAACAGCTGGGGACTTCTCAACACATTCGGCATCTTCCAGACGTACTATGAAAGTGGCGAGCTCTTCCAAACGACGTCCTCTAACATCTCCTGGATCGGCGCCGTCCAGGCTTTCCTAGTACTTCTCGGTGGTCTCGTAAGTGGTCCTCTATACGACCGCGGCTACCTTCGCGCACTCATTTCTGCCGGTGCCTTTGCAGCTGTGTTTGGCCACATGATGCTTAGCCTTATTGATGAGTACTGGCAGGCCGTGCTGGCGCAAGGGATATGCATCGGGCTCGGCGCTGGCCTCATGTTTACACCCGCAGTGTCGGTTCTCCAGACACACTTTAAAGCCAAGCTAGGGCTGGCCTTGGGCATCTCAGCTGCGGGAAGCTCCTTGGGAGGCATCATGTACCCAGTAATCTTTTACCGCCTCATTGATCGCATTGCCTATCCATGGACGGTGCGCACCATTGGTTTATTGCCATGATCACCCTGACCGCGCCAATTCTCTTCCTCCGCCAGAGAGTCAAGCCAGCCAAGCCGCGCGAAATCATAGACAAAACCGTATTTGCCGATGGGCCCCTTATGTTGTTTTCTCTTGCAGCTCTTGTTGGCTTTATCGGCCTTTACGTCATGTTCTTTTATGTCTCCTACTATGCCGAGACTCACTCAACTAGCACATCCATGGCGTTTTACACGGTGCCCATCCTCAATGCCGCCTCCATTTTTGGCCGGACGCTGCCAAACTGGTTGTCTGATAAAACAGGGCCGTTAAATATTCTGATTCCCGGCAGCATGGTGTGTGCCATCCTTGCGCTGTGCATGCAGGCTGTCCATGATCTCGCTGTAAGCTCATCCCCAGTGTGTCGCGTGTTTGTCTGGTCGTTGTTCAAAGCTAACGCCGCTTTTTCTTTTAGGGCCAAGTTGTCATTGCCGTGTTTTTTTGGCTTCTTTTCCGGAGTCTTTGTCGCCCTGCCGCCTGTCGCGTTTATCGCGCTTACTGCCGACAAGTCGAAGCTGGGGACGAGAATCGGCATGGGCTTTGCGTTCACGGGGCTGGGTACATTGATTGGAGGCCCTGGAGGAGGTGCGATTCTAGGAAAAACGCATGGAAATCTTCATTGGACGGAGACGTGGGTATTTGGAGGCGTCACGCTCCTCGGATCTGCGGCCCTCATGTTGGGGCTACGACTGTGGAAGACGGGTTTCAAAGTGGCGGTCAAGTGTTAGCACCAGAAATCCTGACATCTTTAAACAACTGAACTATTCGATAGCCGTTAAGTTCTTGGCAGGCACAGAAACTCATTTTCACGCTTGTTGAAAAAAAAAGGGCTTCATGTGCTTCAAATGTAGACCAAGCCGCAGGATTCCTTGGGAGCTTCGAACTTGGGTAATGCCACCTTAAAAAGCGTGTTGGCGGGTAATGGCAAGTTTTTAATCTTTATAAGAGAATCCTGAGAACTATCGTGTCGTTTGGTTGAACTATACATACATACCCTGCACTACGGTTGCGGTTTCAGTTTCTTCTTTTGCCTTTCTTTCCTCTCCTTTCCTTCGTCCTATTTTAACAGAAAGTTTCCAGAAAACATGACGACCAAAACGGAGTCATTGGCAATGAGGCTGAGTATCTGTCTCTCCATTTTGCAACTTGAAGGCGTCCATCTTAGCAACGAAGGATTGGTGGGGCAGTGTCGCGTATCCACAACCAAAATCGATCTGGGGAATTGGCGATGCAGGCACAAATTTTCTAACATACTATGACTACCTACGTTGCTACCCAAACACCTTTTCTGCCATGCCTGCCGTCGACCCAATATCAGATCTCTTGACGCTAATTGTCACAACCTCGCCTACCCCCTCGTCTCCATCAGTAGCGCTTCTTTCTTCCGTGCTGAAATCGTTTCGTTTGCACTGTGACTCACTACTGAAATGCAGGGTCATTGTGGTGTTCGATGCATGTGAAAAAGTCGCAACTCGGCCCCGTTTGAAGAAGGGTTATGTCACATCAGAAAGTGTAAAGGATTATGACGACTATAAGCTGAATGTGAGGAAGCTGTTCTTCAAAGAATATTTGCAGTGCGAGCCACGAGACATTACTTTGAAGGAGAGTAGCGGCGAAGCAGAGTACGGCATAGGAAACAACACAACGCCCGTCCCGTTCACAGTTTCATCAACTGACGACGACCGCCTAAGTTTTATCGACGCGCAAGGGCGGCGTTTGGGATTCGGTCTAGCTGTTCGTTCTGCACTACGAATTGTCAAAACACCGTATGTCTGGGTCCATCAGCATGACTGGGCTCTCATCGAAGACATTCCCCTTGCGTCGATACTTGACGTTATGCAGGCCTCGGATTCAGAAGATCAGAAGCCAGTAAAATATGTCTGCTTGCCCTCGGGACGCAGAATATCCTACGCCACGTCCGACCAAGTCATGCTTTTCGAACAACTACGAAAGCTCTCAGTCACTCTAACGGGCAATTACATGCCCCCAAACCTTCAGTCCGATGCTGTTCCGTTGACGCCAATGTTTTTTTGGCATGATAAGCCACACATTGCGCAAACATCGCATTACCTGCAGCGCATTTTCCCAACCAGACTAGCGATGATGCGCGGAGCATTCATCGAAGACACGGTCGGGCAAAGGGCTAGAAATCAGATGAAGGAGGGTCAGTGGGCAAAATGGGCAACATGGCTGTATAATATTGACAATGGTAAAAAAGCATGCGTAAGACACTTGCATGGAAGGACATGGAGGGGAACAGATGAAGTGCACCCGGAGCGAATCTCAGCCCTGCTGCGCGCGTCGAAACAACCCACTGAGAGCGACGACGACATGTCACATTTCCGGGAACAAGACTTAGATACGGAAATATATGGTACTTGCTAAGATTCGATTGGAAGCTCAATTCATCTTTTTGTTTTAGGCGAAATTCGCTTACTAAGTCTCCAAAATATGCTGGATTGTGAATCGCGTCATCATCACGTTTGTCGCCTACCTTTGCGGGTTGGATCAGCGGCGCCACCCGGTCTAGTCGTTTCCTGCCTGACATCATGACCCGTTCCCGCCTTCGGATGTCCAGTATATATTCTGCGTATAAGCCTGCTCCCAAAGCTTTAGCATAGCTCAGCAAACATCAATCAACTACAAACTCCATTGGTCTTCGCTATTTGCCACCCAATAGTATTTACAACCTGACAAGCACACAAGATGAATATCACGCCACAGAAGCATCAATCCCGGGGCCCTTCCCATGCGACCGGTAGTGACAGAGCAACACTAGCGGATCAAAATCAGCCTACGCCAGCAAAAAATGAGGACAAAAATGCCCCAGTAAGTACTACATCAGTGCAAAGAACGGGCTCATAAACAACTTGCTAATACATCTCTCATAGCTCGACCGTTCAGAGGGTCCGCCTGAAGCCTCTGAGACACATGCCAAAAACGACGGCGATGCCTCTGTGTTTCCGAAAGCGTTGCAGGAAAAGTTACCCGAAAGCGTGGAGAGGGCGGTGCCAAACGTGCTACATGACACGGGTGATGCGGGTGGCAAGCTTTGATTGAACAGGTTGAATACGTCACCTCGCATCACGAGTCGAAAATATATCTGTATTCCACATTCTCAGCAGCTATGTACAATAATTCACTCAGCATTACTTAACTTCTGCTTCGATGTAGCCTCTGAAGCCATGTTTGTGACAGTGTGCGAACTGTATGACAGCCTGTACGCCAGTGTGTCGACAGCTCCCAACAGTGATGGAAGACTGCAGGTTATTCAGTACAGCTCCCCTTCCGCATGCTCGTGAGTCACGCATTGCTACATTTCGCTCGCACCCGATTCAAAGCAAATCCATAAAAATAGATTGGAGTGCGCGTACGTCTCCTCGACGCGCCGCACCTGGACATGTCCCTCTCCTGGCTATGGCCGTCCGTCACTGGGCTAGGTACAAAGCTGCTTCCTCCCTCAAGGGCAACCACCATGCTCACTCCAACGCCATATATAGCCCATAAGCGATGTATACAAATTTAAAAATACAAACATGCCACGTTACTGACAAGACGTAAAAAGATATAAGACTCCATATCCGACGCCGGCCAAAAAGCCAATCACTGCCGCTGCTCGCGCAAGCACACAGTCCCGCACGGCAAAGGTGCAATCAACAGGCAGGCTCAACCCGACGAAGAGGGAGCCTGTTATCCATAGCATAGCACTCAATAATATTAGCAGAGTGAGAATTAAACGGGGGTTAACGATGAGTGCTGCTTTTCGTCAGAATGGTGCATAGCGCATAAAGAGCGACCAAAATAGACCACGCGCCGGCGACGAGTAGCAACTTGTAACGAGACGCAAACTCTATCCTACCGCTCTGGACGACTAGTCAAAAGTCAACATTTGATTCGATTTGATTTGATAATTTTATGGGATGCAGCTTACTAATAGAAGCAATCACCAGCTCTGCAGTTAGAATACACCCGAGGGCAACATGTGCGAGGGGGCCTACATGGTGAGACACAGCGGCCAACATGTCGTGAATTCACCAATGAGGGCTGCAAGAGAAGGGCTTCATTAAATATGAAAATTTTAGACGTCTCTTCCCAGATGCAAACAGGTGCCAAAAAGACAACAAACGTACAGCCCATGCTTGCCAGCTGACTGAAACGGTCGGCAAAAGCCGTTAGACAAATTAATCACATAAGCCGATATTAAGAAAAGACTCGATATCAATAGGCTAATTTGATTGTTTTCCCTGCAAGGGTTTTGAAAGCGCACATATGTCATTTGGTGGTGGCCTCGGCTTTAGTGGTCGTACTACTGAAGTCAAGCACATGTGTGCGATCGGCACTTATGCGCCTCGCATCCAACCACACCAGGCGTCGTAGGTGCGTACGACAACAAACTGACTATGTGCTGCTCTTCTTAAAAAGACAAACTCGTCATCTACTTCGTAATCAGTACAGATTTGGGATTCCGTGCTCAGCTATGCATTTCGCTTGATGTGCTAGGTGAGCCGACAGCCCTTCATCAGAACTCTGTACTCGTGGCACAGTGCACTGCGACGCGCGGCAACATTCAGGCTACCTTCGTTTGATACCGCCTGTCTAGCTCATCTGGAAACTTTCACTCTTTTAAATATTTCAGTTTCGTTCCTTCTGCTGCTTCAGTGGACCCGATGCCCTCTCCAACACCGTCGCCCCTGTTTACGCGCTGTCCAATACGCTCCCATCATATATTCCTTCCTTCAACTCCACCGCAGCGCTTTTGTTGTTCCTTGCTGATTGATTTTACCACAAACACTTTTCTCTGCAACAATGAGTGAGACACAGCCGCTTGCGGCCAACGAAAACTTGGCAAACGACGAAAGGCTCGGTAAAAGGAAGTGTATCAACCACTTGAAACGTTTTTGGTGGCTTCATCTGGCCGTATGGCTCACAATAATCGTCACGATCATATTGTTGACGTAAGTGTTTTGGAATTATCCCCGTTGGGTTAACTAGCTAATGATTCGTTCACGTGGCAGCGTGTTTGTGATTGTACCTCATGTCGCCCAGCGAGTCCTCGACGACGCAAAACTGGAGATTCAACAGATACGCATATTGGATTCCAAGCCAAATTCGTACTGGATTGAAGTTGACTCTACAGTCAAGTCAACCGGGGTTAACAAGGCCGCTTTGGATCCTTTCAAAGGCAATCTGACACTCGATGGCATCCCAAACGCCCGACCGTTTGTCACGCTTGATTTTCCCGCCACTTCTGCAGCTGATTTTCAGACTGTCAACATAACTCAGAGGGCTCTTGTTACAGACATGGATGCCTTTATACAGTTCAACACTGTCTTTTTCCAAAACGAAACTCTTCGGATCAAGGTATATGGAGAGACCAAAGTTCGGCCGCGAGGCATGTCGAGAAAGTACGGCGTAATTTTTTCCAAAGTTGTGGAATTCAAGGGCCTTGATCTTTTAAAAGGGACTCAGCTGGAAGACACCAAACTTTCCTTCTCGGCAGACGTGCCCAACTTTAATGCCACTGCAAACATAAACAATCCATCGTTTTTCACCATTGATATTGTAAGTTTGCCTAGCCCATGCCTTGGACAAGCATACTGAGTCATGATTGCAGGGTAATGTTACCTTTGACAGTTACGCGGGGCAAGATTTTGTTGGCAACCTGACAGCGACGAATCTGCTACTTCGACCCGGCGTCAATACAGTTACTGTCACCTCACGCTTGAACCAAAGTGAAGTGTTAAATACTGTATCAGGACCCGCGTTCTGTGAGACCGGTGATGTCCCATTCAACTTGGAGGGTACCGCGGTTATAAACGATGGAAACGAAATTCTATGGTTGCAGTCGGCTCTTTCCAGTGCTAATCAGACTGTTAATGTCAATGTTGGCGCTATTTTGGGAACATCTGGTAGCAGTGGCTTTTGCAGATAATAAATGTTTCTCGGGTCTAAAAGGCGTTTTTTTCCCTTTGTTTCTATTCTCTCACGAAACAATAGCTCTTCAATATCGTAATAAATCTGCTAAAGCTCTTTGGAAGTGGAGAATGCGGTTTAAATGAACTTGGATTGCGAGCCTTGTGCAGGGATTAGTTGTTAGCGCTGCTGCCTGATCCTTCGGCTTCCCAGAGCCTTGTTTTCTGCTCTTAAATTCTCTTATTAAACTGGGACGTAAACCCTCGGAGTCTGGTTTCGGGTTGTTTACATTCTTTGAGTCTTGGTGTTGTGTTGCTTTTGTCTCTTGTCACCGAAAAAAGCCGCCATGAAACAGGTCATGCTTACCGCGGCACTCCTGGCCACAACTTCTGCGGGCACATTGTCGCTACCTTTGGCCAGACAGTCAGCCGACATTTTAAATCGACATTCTCGCCGTGATCCAGACACTCTTAGCGTGTCTCTTTTTGATACGGGCCACTCCTACTACGTCGACTTGGCCGTTGGGACACCGCCCCAACTAATCCCCGTCAGTATTGACACGGGCAGCAGCGACCCTTGGACCAACACAAAGCAGAGCGGAGTCTGCGACGATAAAAGTCGCGACTGCTACACACCATGTGAGTAAATGATAAACATAGCACATATCAATCATAAAGCAGACACTTGTTCTTGTACATGTTTACTAAAGTGTACTACAGTTAACCTAAACAAATCCAATTCGACGCATCTTCTCAATGTATCCGGCCCTTATGACGATGATGAGCTGCCATTCAAGGTAAAATACATTGACGGTAATTCTGCCAACGGCACCTATATCACAGAAACTGTCTCAATTGGTGGGATCACCCTTACAAATCAGACACTTGGTGCAGCCAACCAGAGTGACTTCCGCAACGGCATTCTAGGCCTTGGCTATAAAATTGTTAATGACGATGTTCGCTCCAAAGACCCGTTTGTCAACAACACCGTTATCGACAGCTTGGTGAATCAAGGTGCCATAAACAGGCGCATATTTAGCCTGTCTCTTGGTCACACGGCTTCCACCAATGGATCCATCGTTTTTGGTGGCGTTGACACGGAACGTTACTACGACTCGTTAGTAAGTGTCCCGATGGTACCATCCGCAGGCTATCCCTATGTGATTGAGTACGCGGTGAAGCTTGAAGGGCTCGAGATCAAGGGTATCGATGGCTTGTCCGATTCAAGCAATGCCGTGACTGTCGTTCTCGACAACGGCACGCCCCAGAACCTGCTGCCGGAGGAAGTTGTCAACCCAATTCATGAGAAGTTTGAAAGTCTCTCCATCACATATGAGGGCATGGAGAAGGATGGATTTGTCAACTGCGCTATGGGAAAAAAGTTTGCCGACGCTCGATTTGGCTTTAAATTTGCAGGCAAGACAATCTACATAACGGGTGCCGAGGCAGTTAGAGACATTTTCTCTACACAAGACCAGATTGCCTACAAGCACTATCTTGGCTCCAAATCGGATGACTGGGACGGTGTATGCCACCTCGCCTTTGCAAAGCAACTCAAGGGCGTGCCAGGGATTGTGGGCGATCCACTGCTGAGGCATGCCTATGCTGTGTATGATATGGATAACAAAGTCGTCGCCCTCGCTCAAGCCAATATCAAGTCCACCAAGCATAACCTTGTCGAGATCGGCAAGAACGACGACATCCCTGATGCCAAAGGAGAGCCAAGTTAGTCTTCGTTTTCGTTGTCTTAGTAAACATGCTAACGCTCAGCAGCCCCGAAAAGCATTACAGATCCTGAGTCTTCAGATGCGGATGACAGCAGCGAGAGTGGTGACAGCGACAGTCATGTTCACGACGGCGATAGTGACGGAGGTGATGATAAAGGGGGAGATGAAAAAGGAGGAGATAATAAGGAGGGAGGTGACAAGGATGGGAAAGACAGCAACGACGACGATAAGGACAGTGCTACAAATATGATCCATGCTCCGGTGTCGATAATTTTGGCGGCATTTACCATCGTTACCACACTAGTCATGAACTACTAGCATCTGTAGGCAGATAGCCATTTGAACTACACTTCGACCCAGAAACATAGTAGTAATGGAGGAGCAATATAGAAGCAATATAGAAGAAAGAGTGTTTTCACGGTGACATGGCAGGTGCATTCCTTAGGTGGAATTTAACAACTCGTTTTGCAGCTCTTATGTCGATGAAAGCCCTCTTGAGGATACCTCATGTTCAATTTACGATTCCAACATGGCGGCTCAGTCTTCGAC
Organism: Lecanicillium sp. LEC01; assembly: GCA_002242745.2. Taxonomy (NCBI): domain Eukaryota; kingdom Fungi; phylum Ascomycota; class Sordariomycetes; order Hypocreales; family Cordycipitaceae; genus Lecanicillium; species Lecanicillium sp. LEC01. The sequence continues at coordinate 111,018 of NIWZ02000068.1, forward strand.
ATTTGCGACGGAGCATTATTTAATCCAATTCAGACACTTCACGTACCCTCAAAGCCTTTCAAGCAGCATCGTTCAATATTGCCCCAGAGGGTCGTCGTGTATTTAGATGTATTCAAGGAAAGCAATATGTTCAAATTCTAGTTCTGTGAGTCGGGTGTTTGTTGTTGCTGTAGGCCCCACTTTCCATTTGCAATCTTGTCGCTGTGAAATTTGGCAAGCAGTCCAACTGTGATGGGCCCGAGGATAGTATTGAGCAAAATTGCCCAGATACCCGTAATGAAGCCCTCTTGAGACACATAGTTTGTCTCATTATAGCCGACCTCTATAATCAACAAGCCAATCTCACCGCGAGCCACCATTGCAGAGCCAAGGAAGAGAGCCGAGAGCCAGATATCCGATCCCAAGCCTTTCTCTTGCGTATGCTGTGAATTTTCGCGATTTTCCCCCTCTTCGGTCATTTCCATCTCGTTTGAGCCGTTCTTTGCCTCTTCTCCACTGCTAAACCAAAGCTGGAATATTGGCACCCACATGCCAACAATAAACTACAATTGTTGTTAACGACAGTTGACTAAGCCCGTCGAAAAGACTTACCTTTGCAAAGGCCATGAGCAGCGTATATACAATGCCCCTCCATATTCTCATTCCCGTCCAAAGCTGTAAAAAAGGGATAGCAAAGCCGATGCTCGCAAAAAAGAGCGGTTCCATCAGATATTTTTGCACGTCCAAAAGGTAGCGTTCAAATGTATGTACAAAAGTCGGACTTTTAAGTTCATTCTCTTCGCCCTCTCGGCGACTCATGACTGTAAATGGACCTTCACGATGTTTGCTCGGAATATACGTAAGAAAGGTGCCGGCGAGAAAGGCGCCAAAGAGGACAGATGTGCCCGCGTACGCAGCAATGCTAATAAACGCAGATAGAACCAAAACCATGAGGATGATGTTGGAAAGGTGGTCGTATCGCGCGAAATGGTGCTCAATGAATCGACGAAAAATGGGCGCAAAGATGAACTTGGTGGCGATAGGAGTAACAATGGCCATCGCAGCCGACGCAACTATCGGTCGCCCTATCAGCCAACCAAGATTCACATTCCCTCCGCCCTGAAGGCGGCCCAGATCGCCAGTGACACTAAAAACAGACTTAGCGACCCTCACTCCATCTGTTGCTTATAATCACGGAACCAACCTGGACATGACGAGTCCGGTAACATCGTCAATCACAGCAGCACTCACAAGGACGGCGCCAACCTTTGTCTGCGCCATGTCCACAGATGCAGAAGCCCCGGCTATTACCGCAAATGTTGTGCCTGTATATTGTTAGTCCTAAAACAGGTCTGTTGACGAGCATCACGAACCCAGCGATGTGGCAGAGAGCGCCGCTCCAATGATGAAAGTTTCCACTGCGCCTAGAGTCATGATCAGCTAAACCAATTATTCCCGCCGCGTAGAAAGAGATGTTACTCACCATAGCCAAACCCCAGGAAAAGCAAGAGATACGAAAGTGCAATAGGGAAAATGACCCCAGTAGCCGCGCCGAGGAGACTGACGAGAAAATTTTGCTTCAACAGATCAATACGAGCATTGAGACCACCTGTATACAACGATGAGCAAATTTCTGTTGGGGTTTTAAAGACCATCATACCTTCAAAGATGATGAGAATGAGCCCGACGTATCCAAGTACAAGAAAGGTGTGCTGCCATTCCTCAGCCAAAATATTGGCTAAAGGCTTCCCATAAATGATGCCAACGGCAATGTGCCCAACAATGCCGGCCCGAATAACCTTTGCTGAAATGAATTCAGCAACAGACAGAAAGAAGAAGAATGATATCACAATCAATATCTCAACAACTTGGATGGAATCGGATCAGCGCGTCTGCACGTAGGTGGGGCATGAGGGCATGCGGCCTGCTGCAAGACCGAAGACGCGAACATTACTTACTGCCGGGCTCTTCATAAGCCAAGAAGCCCCCTGCCATTATGTTCAGGATGGGAAGGGATTGTTTACATGTGAGGGACAAACTAGGAAAGGAAGAAAATTCAAATTAATAGATCTGCTGGCTTTGCCCTACGTGACGTAATTTTGATGGGGGAGATTATGGCCCTGTTGGCATATGTGGACCATAACAGCGTCACAACTAAGGTTAGATTCCGCGCTAATTAGTCTCCATAACTTGCTGTCTAGCGCGTGCACATGGTTACAATTCCTTTTTCCTGCACTTCTCGGTCGAGAGGAATGCGCAGCTCTTCGCCAGAAACGGGCAAGCTTACAAAATTGGTGCGATCAGAGGTGGCAAGCCTTTAACATGTATACGAATGGGCTAGACAGCGATTGAGAAAATTCAAGGATAAAAACTAAATAAAAAGGATCCAGAAGTTGACTGGTTTCGGTGGCAATTCAAAGAGTGACAAATTACAGCAAATTAGGCAGGAAAGCGAACGCTAAAAGCATAGTTTTGTTTTCTTCGTACTGAAGATACCGGGTAGCCACTGAAACCGTGTGCTGTATCCGAAGGTAGAACTCACCAAGTCTCAGAATGTATAGCTTTGTCCGAAAGCCGACTTCTGGAATTATCTTGTAATTGACTTTGGCGCGACACACATAATTGAGAGCTCCTTCGTGCGGTGATAGGGGCAGCGCGGCAGTGGTTGAAGTCCAGGTGTCGGATCGGCAAGGGTCTCATTCAACGCCGCTGGCCTGGGTCAGTTGCATGGGTTCCCTATCCGCAACGCTGCATTGCCGTTCGCGAAGCTTTAAGCAGAGTATCTTCTAATTGTGTCTATAATTGTTAAACATTACTATTATTATAACAATATTAATGTTTATATGTTGATTTTAATCGTTTAAATTCTTTAATTTTCGCTAAAATTTCAGAATTATGGTTAGGATCTTTTGATTCAATTGATTATCAATTAAAGATCCTTTTTCTATTAATTTCTCTATCTTATTTTCTTTAATAGAAATCAAAGGATCAATTATCTCCAATATTTTGACAGTAGTTGGCCCGGTTGGCGCCGTTCCTTAGCCCCACGCCATCGGTCCGCTCCGTAAATGCAATAAACAACCCAGGCGGCGAAGCGTGGTAGCACCACTCTTTCACATATCTTTGCTCTTCACCTTACATTCACCACCCAAAAATGGATCCGATTCTTGACGCAGCTCTCCAAGAGGCGACAGACGGGCTGGCAGAAGGGGGCATTCCAATTGGCTGCGTGTTGGTACACGATGGCACGGTAATCGGTCGCGGTCGCAATCGCCGCGTGCAAAAGAGCAGTCCGATCCTGCACGGAGAGATGGATGCTTTGGAAAATGCTGGTCGCCTTCCGGCCAACGTCTATCACAATTCTACACTCTATACCACATTATCGCCCTGCTCCATGTGCTCAGGCGCCATTACCCTCTATGGCATACGGCATGTGGTGATTGGCGAGAACAGCACGTTCATGGGTGAAGAAACGTGGTTGCGCAGCAAAGGCATCAAAGTAACAGTGATTGGCGACGATCGATGCGTACAGCTCATGCGTCGCTTCATCGAAGCACGACCTGATGTGTGGAACGAAGATATTGGAGTGTAATACGCGCAGGGCTTCGACATGGTTATAGGGAGAAGGGTTCGCCTTCGTGAGGGTTAGGGTTTTGTGGGCGACGCGACTCTGTTTCATTGTTCATCAAAACGGGAAACGAAGAGCCAGTGACAGTAGATCAAACCCCAGCCAGCGACTACCAGCTTTGAGCAGGGGAAAGTCTTACAACTAAACAGCCATGTTGGAACCTCCGAGCCTGCATATGATACACTAACTGGCTTGCTTTTGTGCGAGGCATCTGGACTGAAGAGCTATCGTGCAGAAATGTGTATTATTGACTATGAGAGAAATAGTGCTGAATATAGCTTGCATGTTGGCCTCGACCGGCAAGTTTGACTCTAGTAAATGCCCCATTCGATGGTAGTATCGTGGACATTACCGTCACAATCAACTTGACCTTTTGCCCCGATTTTACCGCCGCCGCCGAATTGCCTGATAGCGTCATTTATAATGTCAATAATGTCTTGAGCGCCGACATCGAAGGTAACATTGCCGTCGGCACCCGACTTGCTCTCGACACCAAAATGGCACGTTCCAAATTTGACTAGCTCACGCTGGCCACTGATGCCCGTGTTCCAAGAGGCACCGCCGTCACCTTGGATGTTTTTGATGATTTGCTTGCAGTCCTCGACTAATGGGGATGCATCCGAGGTCTGGTCGACAAAGCTTGAAATCTGGCAGTGATCAGGGCCCTTGGCAATGTTACACGGGTAGAGCGGGTCGTCTCCGGGGCCAGCCGTATCCCATGTCCTGTAGGCATGCTCAGGGCTGCAGACTGGCAGACGAATAAAGCCTGGTGTGGTAACGTCATTGGCCATCAAGTCATCAAAAGAGCCATCGTTTGTAACATCCACAAACTTGCCGCCATTCTCATTGCCGTTTTGCTTGTAGGTGCGGACAGACCTGCAGTTCTGTTGGTTAGCGGATTATTTTCTCCTTGTAAAATGGAGCAACTTACCCTTGAATGAGATCCTGAACACTGACACCACCAAAGTTTTTACCATCGAGAGATTCGAGACCAGGAGGAGCTTCAAAATGGGTATTGACGCAAACCTTGTCACAGTGGTTTTTGGTGTATACGCAGTGACACGTCTTTGAATCCCCCTTAGGCGCTGCCAGATAGTACAATCTGTTGTCAACGCAGCCATACGTTGCGTGCATCACATCAGCGTCCAAGTAGTCATCGAGAGGATCCTGGGCACTGCAATCATAGCCCGAGTCAATGACAAAAGCGTAGTGCTTTGAAAACGTCCAAGCTGAGGGAATGGCATAGGCAAAGAAGGCCTTTGCAATGTTGTTCTCCAGCTCCGGCTCACTCGTCTCGGGTGGCGAAGGCTGAATCTCCGCTCCGCCACCTGAAAGCAGTTTTCCGTCGTCAAGAATAGCGTGAAGCGTCCTGATGCTGTCATCCTTGCCATCAAAGAGACGTTCCAGTGCTACTGCAGTAATGTTTCCCCAGGCAGTGATGGACTGGCCGAGATAGTTGGATAAAGTGTCCTGAGACTCTTCGCTCCACTCACTTTCGCTAGTGCTGAGCAGATCCTTGGCAATAGTGGTGGACTGACCAATGGCGAGCATAGTCAGGTCCTTGATATTGCCTGCAGCAGCTTCTTTACCAATGAAGTAGGGCAGCTTGGCCAAGAAGTTGTTAAAGAATGGTGCAGCAGCAGCAGAGACACCGACCGTGACAATGTCGAGCAGGAGAAGCAACCAAGTATTGTCCTCCTCAGGCGGTATTGGAGAGAACTTGTTCTCAAAGTCCTCCAAAGCTGGGTTGATGGCAGCGGCTGCCGCCTTGTACAACGCATCGTGGTAGCTTTGGTACATCTCATGGATCATGACGAATGAGTTCCAGATAGCCCATCCGGCCGGGCCAGATCCGATGTTCTGGAAACCATCACACTGCAAAGTTTGTCCGCAGTTGTTGTCATCCTTCAGAGATCCACAGTCGGCATGGGGTGGCCCATTAATGGTGAGCGACAGAGATTCAGTGAATGAAAAGTGACTGTTGGGTCTATCTACGTCCTTCCACACGGCAATAATGTCACTCCATGCGTGGTCGCAATCCATTCCCTCCCAGCGCTGTGCCGGCGTCAAGTGACGAATATCTGCAGCAGCTTGCGAATCGCAATTTATCTCCGTCCAGTTGCCATTGCGGTCACCCTCTTGCCAAGGATTCTTGCCAGCCTTGATGCTCAGTTTGAAGTCCAACCAAGAACCTGACGACCGAGGAGGGTCGTGGAATTCATCAAGATCAGTGGCCCAGTCGGTGGTACCTCCCATGTTCAGACCAGCGTAAAGTTGGTTGCGACGGGCCTTGATGTCGTTGTCCATATAGGCGACCCATTGAGTGTCATCGTACACGAGGATATTGCTGTTACTCTTGTTGTCGACAAATTGCTTGGTAACGCGGGTTCCGTTTTGGATAATCTCGTTGATTTCTGCATTGGAGATGTAACCAGCCGTATCAGTGCAGCGACCCTTTGTCGCATCAGATTGAAGCCGAGTGCCGGTGTAGAGACATTCGGGTCCATAACAACCGGCTTCGGCCATATTGAACGATCTTCCATAACTAGTGACTCCAACAACAACTTTGCCTGAGGGAACTCCAGCCTTGGTAATCATGACAAGGGAGCTCATTGTTTCCGTAAGGTTAACCTGACTGCGAAGACAGTTGCCCAAGGCACAACCTTCTTGAGAGTTGGGGTTCTGAGCATCCCACTGGCCGTGTAAATCGTAGGTCATGTAGATAATATAGTCGACGACCTTGGAAATCTTCTCCAGGGGATATGCTCGGAGATACCAATAGGAAGATGGTGCAGCAATAGAGACAGACTTGCCAGGCAGCAAGTTTTTCAGAATAACAAGGAATGCCAAGTAGTTTTCTCCGTCATCCTTGTTCCCCGGCGGAATTCCAGGGATATCGGGGGCACCAGGGTACTCCCAGTCAATATCAACGCCGTCAAGGTCGTGCTTTTTGATAAAGTCGGCAATCTTCCTGGCCATGGTGAGTCTGTTGGCAGCCGTGACGCCTTCGCGGAAAATGTTGTAGGTGGCTGGCTCAGTTGAGAATGCCCATCCGCCAAATGACAAGATACGCTGTGGGCCAGTGATGCGCTTAAAGTTTTCAAACTCATAGGCAGACAATACATCGCCGACTTCCACATCGTAGCTTGGTGTGAGAGTTCCGAAGCCAAAATGCAAGTGTGTATACTTGGAGGAATCAATTTGTAACGCATCCTGGTGCAAGCATTCACGGGCCATACCGTATCCTTCATAGTACGCAATCTTGCGGAAGGTAGAGGGGGCGCTACCGCGAACGATGCTGGTGCCGCAGTTGGAGATGCAGCCATTAGTACCTGGCTCAGCAGTACCGGGGTTGCCAGTACCCGTGTCTGTACAGAATTCGGCTGTAATGCCGCACTGGCCCCAGACATCGCAGCATGCGTTGAGAGGGCAGGGATTCAAGTCAGCGAGTTTTGTTCCATCGGTTGGGCGCTCAGTTCCTGGGACTTGGGGGCCGCAGACGGCGTTGTCCACGATGGCCGGCATCGGGGGGTCACCCTCGCTCAGACAGATGTTCATGTTGTATTGCAGATTCTCGCACCCATTCCAGGCCCAGGTGTTCTTGTTAAACTCCTCCAAGTCATCATTGGTCAAACTGTTGGCTGCCGAGATCTTGGAGCAGTTGTCATCCTTGGGGACGTAGTACGCGTGGCAAGAACCATCTGCGTTGGGCTTTGGGCGAAAGTCTGGCAAGTCACCGCTTGAGCAGCATACGTGCTGTCCAGGGGCCAGGGTAGAGCAAAGATTCTCGTCACTGTTGTACGTTGTGAAATCAGCGGGAGAAATGCCGCATTTCTCTGCCAGTGAGCCGCAACTGTCACCGGAGACGACCTGGACAGTTGCATTCAGCGCGCGCGTGAAGTTTTGCGCGGATAGACCTCTTGCGAGTCGCAGGAGCCGTGGAGTTGGTAGATATAGTCGAATTGATTGGATTGGCGGTAACAAGCGGCGTGCTCAGCGTGACTTCACCAGTAAAGTTCTGCGAGTTGGGAAACGAGAGGCACGAAGCGTTAGACCACGACTGGATGGCTTGCTGAACAGGAGCAAAAGTTCTGTTACTTGTGGCAAAGAAACCAAAGATGTGATCGCTGGTATAGTCCGGCTCGCAAAACTGCAAGCCAACACTGCGCGAAGAAGTATTCAGGAACTGCAAGTTGTCCTCGAGCGTCTTCAAAGCATCAGCATTGACACCGTCATTGTGCAGGCCAGCGCCCATATACAAGCCCACTGCGGCCCGGCCAGATCGGGCATAAAGGACTTGACTGTTGTTGGTGGACCCGTATCCGCCTGCAAGATACAAGCGAAGCTGCTTTGCGGCGGACCGTATATCAGCTGCAGCAATAGTACGGCCCTCGTCCCACCAACCGATTTCATAAGTAGCGTTCTGGATAGTGTCGGCCGTGGCTTGCCGCTGACTCGGCGCCGCATCAGGCAAGTTTTCAAAGTCAGGGCCGAACGAGCTGCAGGCATATATGCCGTGCCCCCGAGCCGAATCGTCGACGTTGTCGTAGATTGAAAACGCTTGGAGCACTGCGAGGGGGCATGCATCAAACTGCTCTAAGTTGTGGTAGGAAGTCCAGTTTGCGGGATTTGGCCCAGCGTCAGAGCAACGTTTTGGACACGGGTCGACGGTGCGGTAACCAGGGCTGGCTGGCAACTTGAGACCCGGGTTTCCGGTGACAGTGTCTGCCGTTGCCAAGAGACATAGGGCCGCAGTGGCGGACTTGATCCAGGATAAAGACATCTCGCCAACCAAAGACTCGAAAGCTCTTAGCCACAATTGTAGAGGCTAAGAACTGCTTCGATATCCAAAAGGAAGAAATTGTCCACAGGTACTGAGTTGAAAAAGATTGCTAAGTCTGGCCGTGCAGGACGGCAGGAATTTGTACTTCTATCTACTTCGGGAACAAACTCGAGAAATCTGACAGATATTACTTGGAACGCCGAGAGCGAGACCCCTAATCAAGTTTTGAAAGGCAACCCATGTCCGTAATATTTTAGCCCTGGATACATCAAGGTTTTCTGCAGGTAATTACGCTGAGTTTCGCTGTGCAGGATTCTCATTCGATGACCTGGGAGAGGACTCACTCAGTCAACTCCCACCCAAAAGCCGCTGGTCTTTCCCGGTAATGCCGAACCGACGCCACCGATGGTGGCACTTGTGTGGTACCTCCTGTCACGTTGCTCATTTCGGTTACTTCAGATGTCGCAAGATAAAGACCAAATCCAGGTTGAGAAAGTGATTCTTCGGATACATGTAAGCAAATGTGGAATCGCCCGTCTTTGTTCAGGGGTATGTAGTAGTAAGTCTGCCACCCGACCCTACCAGTGGGGCCGTGTTAGGTCCGCTGACGATAATGAGTTGTTGCTAGCTGGCCTGCTCAGTCGCCATGTCAGGACTCACACATGGATGCCGCGGAACTGCTCTGTACAGACGTCTTTGGCTCCCTCACGCGCTATATGCTGATCAATCAAAAGGTGGGGCTGCGACGGAGAGCATCTTGATTGATTTGCGTGGCGTTGGCTGGTCCCTTGCAAAAAAAGGAGGTAGACCAATCACCATTCATTGATGAATTTGCAAAAACTAATTGTCCAACAGATCATGCTTTCCTCGCAAAAGGCAATGAGTATTGCAGCAATCGCTCGACAAGTGGAGGCTTGTTCGACTTAGTAAAGGCCGAAATGTGGGTTTCAAAAATGTTGAAAAACAAGGTTTCAACAATGAGTTACAGCGGAAAGTGTTGAACAGATAGTACATAATATTAGTATATATGGATTTGTTTCCATTCACACCGTTGTCCCATATTAGGAAATGTCCCCGCTCCGCCAAACACAGTAATCGTAACATATAAGCTTATGTACGCGCCGTCTGATTACGTGCAGAGCAGCAATGCTGAAAAAGAAAATGGGGTATGGAGTGGAATCCCTTCAGAGCTAGAGCAACGCCAGTTCCCCTACAACCAGGGCGAAAAACGTTGCACCGACAATAGCCAGTCCCGGAAAGGTAAGAGTTTGAGCCGAGCCCCCTTCTTCGGGCTCCGGGCACCATGTGGCCGTCTCGATCGCACACGCCCTATCCGTGAGAGAGGCAGAAACATTTGAGGCCGCCGACGCTTCGATTGTTACCCCACAAGGGCTGGCTGAGGGTGTGGTCGTTGCCAATACTGCGCAAGGCTTTCTGTTGTCGAAATGATCCCCAGAGTCCCTCGTGTCCATGACTTGAAACACAGAGCTCTGCGCATTGTTGCATGAACCTTCGCTCGTCGCGGCGGTCAGGTCCGGACGTTTCGCGCCACTCTTGGTCGAAAATGTAAGCCGTCGTCTTTTTGAGTCTTGCTGAAAGTCTAAGCTGGTGCCGGAGCCAGAACAGTTAGTGACGGACAGTTCCCATTCAAGGAGCCATATGCCTTCCCCGTTGAGGACTTCCAACGCTTCGCCATAAAGCATGTAGGGGTCACTGCTCGTCAAGTTTTCCCATGTCAAGTAATAGTTGCCTGAAGCGATGCTTTTGTTATAGTTGCCGTAGGGTATGATGCTGAATGAGACGCTAGGCTGCAGGTAAGAAGCCAGTTCCGAGTTTTGAAAAGCAAAGGCAACAGGGATGATGGGCTCTGGTGCATAAGTGTCATTCTGCGGAAACACCAAGTCCACTTCCAGGCTGCCCGAGGCTGCGTGAGCAGTCCTGGTGAGGGCCAGTAGACTGATACAGCCGACGCTAAGGAATGGCCTCATTGTGAAATACTGCCGTGATGGAGAAAGGAGCAAAGTTCGACGACATAACAAAGGCGACAGCTCATTAAGTAAGCTCCGTGATGCGACGGGAGGGTGGTCCCAGCGGGCGTCTCGCCAGGGGTTGGTCTTGTATTCCTTGTATCTGCTACGCAGGCCAAGGAGCTAAAAACCGCCTCTTCCGCCCCCGGCCCCGACCTGCCACCAAATGGCCCCATTTAGTCCCTAAGTGGCAAAGGGCATGTAGTAAGCCCGCGAATCGCTGACTTGTACGGCCACTGCTTGAAATTTTCGTCACACGGGCAGCTTTCGTAAACATAAGCCAAATGCGACCTAAGGTGGTCGGATTCCGGTTAGAGTATGGCGGCACCTGGACTTACGAGTTTCCTCGGAACAAAGCGCTGCTCTGCCACCACGGAATTATACAGGTGGCTGCTCTGGTACAACTTGGATCTCATCAAAACCTCTGGTACGTAGGCCAAGGCTCCTTTAATTGTCCTGCCAAGCGATCTGTTTGTTTAACACGATGTCGGCAGTGGCTTGAAAAGTGCGGCACAATCCTTGGAGACTCTACGAGTTCAGTACGTTTTGGAAAATTGCCTCGTTCAGTGTGATTCATAAGTTTGGCAAATTTAGAGAGTAGTCGTTTCACTTGTCGCAATTTGCCTCCGCATCGTTCAATCTTTTGTGGGTGTGCCGCTACTCCACCCCGAGTAGTCTCGCCGGAGGGTAGGGCTCAGTAGACCAATCACGCAAAAACGGTTTAGTAGAAGCATACGGAGACTGTATCATAAATTCGACGTCAAAAGTGTATATACTGTGAATGAAAGCGCTCTGTAGGCTTGAAACTTTTTATATACAAACAAAGAACGTATAACTTTTCTGACTGCACTTATACGCTCTCAGCCGTCTATCTGGGGCCCTCTCCAGAGCCGTAGGGGCTGAAAGTGTATTGAACTCCAAGTGGTGACAACCTAGGACCATCGCCGTCGAGAAGGACCTTGGAATTGTCGGCTGTGCCAAAATACGAATAACGGTAGACGCATGGATTGTTGTCGAGGAAGGGAATGGCCCTACGGAAAAAGTTGCTCTGGTCATCAATGGACCCGAAAGCTTGGAACTGTTTGCAAAAGGGCGAGGTTAGTTTCGACCTTTTCCTATTTGTAGTAGCTCTGAGACAACGTACCTCTGTAATCCAGACCTGGCGACCGCCTGCGAGGCTGCAAATCCTGTTGACCCAATTCTCAAAGTCGTATTCCAAAGTGTGGTCATTGTACCAATGAACGGGGATAAAGTCAATGTGGCAGCCGGAGCAGCGGTCCAGGAATGTTCGAATCCAGTCGTAGCCTCCGTTAGAGACGGCTGGAGCACCCAGCTGGGCATGACCGACAAAGGGTTCCATGTATTTGCGCCAGCCGTCAACAGCCTGCTGTGGTGTCATGCTTGCCTGGTCTGGCCGATCCGGCTCATTAAAGGCAAGCAAGTGTCCAGAGCCGCCGTTGTTTAGCCAGTACCAGGCGTTGTCGAACCATTGATCCGTGTGGTAGCTCTGCGTACCCCACAGCATTGGGACATATTCAGCAAACTCCTGCTTTTGGGATGTTGTGCTATCCCAGTTGTACTGCCAATTGACCTGCGACTTGTGACCAAGCCATTCTCCCCCGAATTGCCAGATTGGGACATTTTCATTGGCGGCCAAGCCACGCTTCGGCCATGGATCGGCAGAAGCCGTCCAAGACAGCGATGCAAGGACAATTGACCCAAGAACACGAGACATAGTCGATCGACGTAGACTGGGGGAGCAGAAATGCAAAGTTTCCTGTCTAAGAAAACTATATGACAAGGTATTAGAAGCTGGCCCGTTGTCGACTCGAATTGCATACTAGGAAGGACAGGCTTTGTCAACCGGGTTCCGGCATCTATTTATCAACACTTTGCAAGCACCACGAGGCGAATCAAGGCTTCTCTGCGGCTATCCTAGGCTATTGTGACAAAACCTCTGAATTCGTGCGCTTACAGTGAAATTTACAGAGCTCATGGCCTTGAGAATGGCCTCAAAGTATGTTCGGCCAAATATCACTGCAGTTTCTAGAGCTTACTGGCGTCGCGCTAGTGGACAATATGCATGGCCGCTCTGCTCTAGAACATCTTGGCCGAATGTCGTTTTTCTGCCACTGGACGCGTGAAAACGGGCCCGATGCAGCTTATTTGCTTACACGTGGATTTTCACAACGACTTTGTAGGCTGTTGTTTCTACAATCCATTGTTCGGCCTCGTGGGAAACCCTGCTAGCGCCGAAATTTTGTGAGAAATGTCTTACTCAGCCCTAATGCCATGCAGTCCTTTACCAGTCCGCTTCGTACCTGCATGGAATCTCGGCCTCTCAGATTGATGCAACATGCCATAGTCTCCGAGTTGGGAACCTATCATCCAGAACAAATAACAGTGAGCATTCGGTTCCAAGGCAAACGACCCTCAAGGTCCCGAAGCCAAGCCATAGCACTATGGCTACGTGAGCAAAGTATTGCATCGTCCGAAGCAGCCTTTCGGAAAAGTTCGAGGCCAAGAGGAAGCGGCCGAGAGTAGTGCCGAACTAGGATTATGCCGCACGGGTTAGGCTGTACGTAGTCAATGTCTTAGTTTCCAACGTCAGCTCTGCAAGTAAAATTCGCAACGTTGTATTTTGGGTATTCCATTACATTCAGCGCAAGCATGTTCACGGCTTATTCTCAAGGCCTTGTTAGAGACGGGAAGCTGGATGTTCATTGGGCTTGTTCAGAGTTAGGCTGTTCACACTTGATGCATTTACAGTTTCCTGTGATGTAGCGTCTGGATGTGTGGCGACGTAGAAAAATGCCTTGGCCTGAGGAAGGATTGAGTCATCTTGTCAGACTAGTAATCCGCCTGCTTGTCCTCGTTTAGCATTTTATTTTCATTGAATAAATGTCAGCATCGAGAAGAAACCTCGCATGTATGCGGATCGCCAGAAGAAAGAGAACGAGAAATTTTAAAAAAGCGCCCAGGAGCAACTGGTCCAGTAGTAAAATTAATGATATTGCATATCGAAAAAAAAAAAAAAATTGTATATATATATATCTATATTCATAGGCCCAGCTCGTGCGATAGGTGAATAACACATGCACGTGGCCACAGAGCTGGAAATTCGTGGTGATGGCTGGCGACTGTGGCGCATTACGGTTTAGACTCTGGGTTTTGAAGTGCCGTTGTGGCGCAGGCTGTGGCTGCATTTGATTGGCCTTGCCTGATGTGTTGATCGACACCAGCAGACGCTAACAGTTTCTCCTCAACGGAAGACAAAGGGGAACGCGCAAAGCCTCATCAGTTACCAACTGCGCAGGATGCACAGGCCGGCTCCTTGCTCTCCATCAGCCTGTCCAAAACCAAGTTGAACGCTTGGGCTACCGTCGAGGGCCAATTGCAGCATCTAACCGGCAAGTCTTGAACCGACCGCACGGGTGCACCCCGGGCACAATGAGCCGGTCCGGGATGGAGCCGCCACCGGGCAGCGCATATGCAATGCATCTGCTGGACGAAGAGAGTTCAACGTCCAGATTGAAGCGCTTTTTCCACAATTTCAAACGAGACCCTAATTCAGCCTTCTTCCCCAGCGGTGATGTCCCCTCGCGCAGTGAGCCTGATGGTACCGGCCCTCATTATGACCTTCGTCGAGCCGCGTTCGAAAATGCCCATTCGGGTGGTCTGATGCGCAGACTCAAAGGCCGTCACCTCCAGATGATTGCAATGGGTGGCTCAATAGGTAAATGACTCATCATTCCTGCTCGAAGACCTAGGACACTGCTGACCTGGTTCATCCACAATGCAGGGACTGGCCTGTTCGTAGCCAGTGGCAAGTCTTTGGCTGTTGGAGGGCCGGCGTCGCTGTTGCTGGCATTCTCTGCCATTGGTATCATGCTTTACTGCACGTGCCAGGCACTCGGCGAACTCGCTGTTGTATTTCCGCTCGCTGGCTCGTTCTCTTCTTGGGCGACTCGATTTCTTGACCCCTCGTGGGGGTTTGCCATGGGATGGAAGTGAGTTTGGATGTCTGTCGGTTGTCAATTGGCTTTCCGCTGACCATGTTCCAGCTACGCACTACAGTGGCTTGCCGTTTTGCCACTCGAAGTCATTGCGGCATCTCTGACAATCGAGTACTGGGACAGATCCCTCCCCCGGGCCCTCTTCGTCACCCTCTTCCTGGCCACCATTATCACAATCAACATGTTTGGCGTCAAGGGGTACGGTGAAGCCGAATACGTCTTTTCAATGATCAAGGTTATTGCCATCATAGGCTTCATGTGCGTGTTTTACTCTGCAGCTATCCGCCGTAGCGTCCCTTGACATTTTCCCCGTCTCTGTTCAAAATTCATCACTAATTTGCCCAATTGCTAGACTTCTTGGCATTGTTCTCAACTGTGGGGGAACGCCAGACCGCGGATACATCGGGGGCGAATACTGGAGGGACCCCGGTGCCTTCCATAATGGCTTCAAGGGCCTGTGTAGCGGCTTTACTGACGCGGCCTTTGCCTTTGCGGGGACCGAGCTCGTTGGCCTTGCTGCCGCCGAAACAGCCGCTCCGAGAAAGTCTTTGCCGACAGCCATCAAACAAGTATTTTGGAGGATAACGTTATTCTATGTCGTAGCTTTGACGCTTGTCGGACTGCTTGTTCCTTACAACAACCCCCGCCTCCTCGGCGGCGCAACCAAGGCTGATGCCAATGCCTCGCCGTTTGTCATTGCCATTGAAGAAGCAGGCATCGAAATTCTGCCGTCGGTAATGAATGCCGTCATTCTCCTTGCGGTTTTGTCCGTAGGAAATTCTGCCGTCTTTGGTTCCACTCGAACTCTGGCAGCATTGGCTAATCTCAACCAGGCGCCCAAAATCTTGGGCTACGTTGATCGCAAAGGCCGGCCACTCATGTCTATTTTACTAGCCGCATTCATTGGCCTTCTTTCATATCTCGCTAGTCTTGAGCAGCAGCGGGATGTGTTAGACTGGCTGCTTACGGCTTCTGGCCTTTCGTCCATCTTCACATGGGGCTCCATCTGCCTCTGCCACATTCGTTTTCGGCGGGCCTGGGCTGCCAACGGCAGAAAGGTGAGCGAATTGCCTTTTCAGTCGCAGGTTGGTGTCGCTGGTTCCTACCTTGGCCTTTGTATGAATTGTATTGTTATTTTCACTCAATTTTGGATCGGTGTGTCGCCGTTCAATGCCGCGCAAATGACGACTAACGATGTGGTGCAACACTTTTTCCGCAAGTGGCTTGGTGCCCCGGTCGTTTTGGCTTTTTTCCTTGCGCATAAGCTCTACTACCGCACTGCATACGTCCGTACACGCGACATGGATGTTGATACAGGTCGGCGAGAGTTTAACTTGCCAATATTGATAGCACAGGAGAAGGAAGAGAGGGCCGCTTGGCCCAGATGGAAGGTTTTTTACAAGCTCATATGCTAGATGCATGTGAGGTCGTGTATTGATAGAACATAAATCTATAACGATGATGAAAGCCGCTTGAAGCTCGGCAGTGCATCGTAAACCATTTTCAGTTCAAGCTATTCTCACATGCTAATCCATACTGATCCCCCTATGATGCCGCCCACCACACGTGCGGTTAGAATCCCTGCACCAGCCTTGTCAGCTGTTGTAATATTTCTCGGGGGTGAAGCATCCGAGTCGTCATCTCTGCCCGCAGTCGGATTGCCTTCTGATGTACCGCGATCATCACTCGTCGCCGGTGGTTTAACTTTCTGTACCAGATTGTACATGACTGCTGACAAGGCATTCATATGCGAGCCCACATCAACTTGTCCTCGGTTGAGGCTTCCTGGAACCCAGTTATAGCGGTAGCCAGTGCCGTCAATGCCGCGAAAGATGACGCCTTTGAACTCAGTTCCGAACTTTGCGGTACAGACTTTCACGGCAGCATCGGCTGTCGCAGAGATCATTTTGATGATTGGTTCAAATGTCCACGGGGCGACTTGCGTCGTTGCTGCGAGAAATCGGAGCAGATAGCTCTTGAAGCTTAATATGTCGAGCTTTTCAATAGCACAGGTCCCGTACGGCTCGCACCCAGGCTCAAAGGTCACTGTGTCATTGAGGAACCACTCCTCAGTTCTATTCAGGAAGCCATTTGTACGGTCCTTCCACGTGTTGTTGCCCGTAAAGTTGTACATGACTGCTGAGCCATGAAGAAAAAGACCCATGTTGTATGTAAACTCGACAGCATAGATATCCTGGCAGGTTTTTTCGGCATCATTGACGCCAATGCCATCTTTAACGGCGTAGTTGGGGGTAATAAGGCCGTATCTGGTTTCCCAATCCCATATTTGGATGCCCATTCTCCGTAAGTGCTGTTACCAGTAAATCGAGCCAGTCGAGCTGCAATGTTGAAAAAACATCCATTCGCGACGCTATTCTTATAATCATGTCCATCGTTAAATGATATACTTGCCATCTCAGGCCGCCGTGACAGAATCCACCATCGACTTCCTCTTGCCATCGATCAACAAACTGGTTGAAAACGGCCTGCACACAAGCAAGCCATTGAGGGTTTTCGGGTGGAGGATTAGGAAAGACGTTTTCTGCTGCCATCATGGCCGTCAAGGCCCAGAAGCCCTGATCGTCGTTTCCCATGGACAGTGTCTGGTTCCCTGGCATGAAATCGCCCTTGTCCGTTTGTTGGTGTAGCAGCGCTTGCAATACGACATCGTTATATGTGTCGTCACCTGTGAGGTACCAGTAGTCAATCATTGTACCAAACATAGCACCTGCTTCCCACCCTGTAGCGCCTTTAGCAAACTCTTCACTATTTAGGAAACCGCTATCTGTTCATGCATACAATAATATGGTTGAGGCAAAAGACCTGGCGTGCCGCCCGTTTCGTTGCCATTGTAGTACTTCATTAAGCCATAGGCAATCGTGCTTGACCTCTCTTTGATTGAGTCTACCTTTGTACGTTAGCACATTTGTTAAAACTTTGGAGCACTACTCACCCTCGCTTTCCAAGTTGACTCTGAGACCTGTCACTGCCTGAAAACACCCAACCAACAAAAAAGCAAGGTTTGCCGGCGTAATAGCCCGCATGGTATTATCTTGGCAAGTTGATGTATGCTCAGGTGGTGATTTCGTCGAATGTCTTGAAACAAAGCTCTGAGATATTGTGACTGGCGTCTTTTTCTATTATGCCGGAGGACAAGAATGCGAAAGTGTCAGTTATGTCTGAATACGGGACTACCAGACTCGTCATCCTGGCAAGAGCTGGCCCCAGAAGAACAATACAGGCGGCGGACAACGCTCGGTTCGGCGCAAAAAGAAAAGTACAAAGCTAGATCAATTGTCTTTGCTCCTCAGCAAGTAACAAATTCGGTTCTTAACTGGGAGTTTGAAACAGATATATTTGGTTGCAGTGTACTGCAAAGCGTTCAATATGGCCACTCATCCACGTCATGAGCCAATTTCCACACTCACAACAAGGCTGTAAGGCCTCCGCCGAAGCGGGGTTACGAATTCGGCCTGTAGGATCTAGCTTAACGGTCAGTAAGCAATGTCCATACGAATGCGTACCGCCATGAATAATACGAAGGTGGCTTGCATTAATACTTTGGTAGCGTATCTTGGCTTTCAGACAACACAAAAGCGGCCTCTGTACCCCGTGAATTATGATGAGAACGCCAATAAATCCGGACCTAAAGATCTATAAAGACATTTGGATATTGAATCAACGACAATTCGCGCAGATCTTTCCCCACCCAACGCTAATGTGTTACTCCATATTTTGCCGCATGTTCCCAGACATAACCTTGGCTGGTCATATAGCCTAGCATGTACTGACGATTCGCTCCCATTGCCACCTTGATGCCCCGGATTCTCGAATCGGCCGGAATGTCCATGGAGGATTGCGCTGGTAGCCCGCGCTCTTCTGTTACCATGATCTGGAAGGCAACTCTGGATACCGTTGCGTTATTCCACACACCCTCTAACCTTGGTCGCCTAGTCAATAACGAGGCCGCCTTTCTACGAATAGCTGGATCACGACATCTGCAAGCTATCCCGTATAAAATCGGAACAGCACCAGTATGCATGTGAAATTGCGGCCCAGATGCCAACTGCGGGGGCAGGTCGCTAACATCCATTGCGGCCTCGGCAAGCTTGATCATGTCGCTGAACTTGTCGCCGTGGCGATCCCATTTCAAGAGATCTGTGTCATCTCCGCTTGAATGAGCATCGAGATCAACTTCGAAAAATTGTTTGCGTAGCTCCAAGAGTGCAACTGTCCGTTTGCTGGTGGCGCTGGTCAGGTGTTCGGCATTGGTTGTCAGATACTCGTCGAGGGCAGCAGACCAAGCTGCGAGCTTAGCCGACACTATTGGAATGGATCGCGGATCGAAGCGTTCGAATTCCATGCGGATGCTACTCAGATCAGCGGCTGCCTCGTGCAGTGACTGCAGCTTTTTATGCTTCAGTCGGTCGAGTGAAGTCTCTCGAATCATTTCATCGGCAATGAGTGATATAATGGGGTCGAGCTTTCCAGCAAGCTATTGCAACATGTTAGCTATGCATACCTCGTAGGAAATTTTAGAGCTTATACCGTATATAGCTGGCTGGCGAGTCGCACAAAGAATATATGTGCCTGTGAGTATAGTGCATCTATGCTGTCTGATGCTCTTCGTTCGCTGCTGAGCTTATACCGGGAGCTACGAGCTTCTTGCAGAACGCTGTAGCCTCCTTTCAATAAGCCAATCACCGCTCCGATGTTTCCTCGCAAAACCTAAAAAGAGTCAGCTCATAAACATGCGGATCTGTTGAGGCGACGACGTACTTCTATACATATGAACAGGATGCAAGATACAATGTGGACATGCGCGTCGGTAGCTGTTTGGTTGGGGCCCAGGATTCTTTTGATTGATAAGTTATAGTGACGTAGAGCAAACTTGTCATGGTCCTCATGTCGGGGTTGAATGCTTGATAGGAAGTTCTCGTGATAGGCAGACAAGGCAACGACAGAGTGCCAAATGCCCCGCTCCAAGTTTGCAATACGGGGCACAGTCGAGTTGAAGAAATCATCATCGATGAAGACAGCTAATTGCGCAAGGGTCCTCTCATGAAAAAACTGAAAAGCTCGCACTTCTTGCGGCTGATAATGACCCGGCAAGGTGGTGATGAACTGTGGCGCCTTGGTCAAGGCTTGAACATCGTATCCGTCGCAATGGCGACCAGTTGAAGTGCCTAATTGTCAGCATAATTTTGCAGAACGCCTCAGATGCAGGAGTTAGTATTTACATCGTTTACAGGCGGGTTGTCCTTCGTCACACTTGACCTTTCGAACTGTAAGTGTGTGAGTAGTCTCGACAATATAAGCTGCAGCGGCTTCTAGCACGTACTCCTGCCATGGCGAGAACTGTTAGCAAGTTATGAAGCATGAACCAACATGACATGAGATGGCAATGTGGCAGAAACTCACTTGCATGTCCTACAACCTGTCCGAACTTTGGGTGCTTTCGCACGGCGTCGTTGCCCCGCCTTGACATGCGTCATGGTCTCATGCGTGTCATCAAAGAGCGATATGAAAGCATATAGGCTGTGTTCAAAGATAGCAAATCATTCGACGGCGCGAGGCGATGCATTTAAGATGGATAGGTAGTTGGTGGGTTGAAATCTGGAAACTCTGGGGAGGTCATAGCCGCGAGTCGGGGCGAAGAGCCGAGCTATCGGCCAATTGGGGCAAGATCAAACGACCGGACCAATAGTAGGACAAGGTGCGCCCAAATGCTCTCCACTTGTTTGAGGAGAAGCGCGGTCAAAGACCAAGGGGGACGGGACCACACCTGCCCTGCTGTATCTGTGCCTGATAAGGAGTTTGTCACATTGAGTTTGGTTGCGCGTCATATTCGCTTACATTTTTGAGAACATTGTGGCTTGCGGCAAATTAGTACTCGGCTGGATAAATTTCCGCCCAACTCTTACAAGCTAGGAAGCAAAATCTCCCGTGGCTCGCTCTGATTCTGGAATCGGTGGTTATACATTCTTCGGGAAACGCCGATAATAAACCTTATCCGATTCCAGAAAACAGCTATGCATGGAGAGACACGCGTGTTTGATTACGCCAGCGGTGAGCTATGAGGTCAGTGGGGCTGAACGAAGCGGCAATTAATATCTCCGCACACAAAAGGCTGATACGGTCCTCACTTCAAACCGACGGTGATGATGAGTCTCTGGCTTTGTATTATTTTGTGTCACGACGCCAGCATTTATCTTGTTAGTCCATGCTGGTCTCTGGCTTGCCATAAATCTGGCTTCAAGGGAGCAGATACGTTTCATTGGCAAGAAAAAGAGACGCCGACGGGTAATCTGGATGTGGACCCGGTGCAAGCATAGAGGAATATGTACGAGTAGCAGCATGGAAGATAATCCAACGATGCTGTGGCCATTATGGAAGCAGTGGATCTTGTCGTACCAGGCGTAGGCCTGTACTTTTTAGCCCATGTCTCAACTTTGCACTTTTAAATCAAGCCGGGCCTGGAACAAGAACGGCAATGGCAGGGGTATCGGATTAGGGGTCTTATATGTACTCGTAAAGCCGATGTGGAGGCAAAGTGGAAAACCCGATAGGATATTGTGGCACTGGCTATATTCAAGGTTCACGAGCGCCTCGCACGAATGACTTATATGGCCACGAATATTTCCGATCGGAAAAAGTCTAAAAAGTTAAGTACCGGCAAATACAAGGCCAAATTTTTTCAGTGCCTGCTGCTGTAGTCTTTGATTACTATACAAATATCAACATTTACCGCAAAGGCAAACTTTATGAAACGCCACCTGGGGCGATGTCCATTACAGTGCCCATCCGAAAGGGTCCACAAGGCGTGGCCTGTAGGCAAACAGGCTCCAGGATGCCGTAATACTTGAAGAACTTATTTGCCACTACAGAAAGGATTGACAAATATATAACAATGCCCATTTATATAAGCTTGTCGCCTCCGTTCAGTTGAGCAGATCAACAGAGGGTTAGGGTTGCCCCGCACACGTTCCCATTCAGGCAACCGAGGCAGGCGTTCTCCCGCATCAAGAGTATGCAGGCTGACCCAGATTAATGACGCGTAGTGTACGTGTGAGCACATGTGAATCTCCTCGCAGGAGGTCTTTGGTGGTCTGCAGCGTTTGAACCGTTATCGAATGGAATATACGCATTACTGACCGTGCAACCGTGTCTGAAATCATCCGCATCATCCGCCTCGACAAAAAAAAAAAAAAAAAAAAAAAAAAAC